>PVKA01013568.1:0-54671 GCA_004027165.1 Ctenomys sociabilis | reverse complement strand
CACTCACCAGCACCTCCCCGGATCCCCTGCCCTAAAGACTGCTGAGTGAGAGGGAATTTCAAAGTTCAGTGAGTGTAGAACTCCAGGCCCTTTCCCAGGGATTCCCTGGCCCCCACCCCCCGTGGCCCAAGACCCAGCACAGCTTGGCCGGTGAGAGCTCCAGGCCCACTGCGCCAGAGAAACATTTCCCAGTGAATGCCAGTCCCACCCCATGGCCCCAGACCCAGTGCAGGTCGTCCTGGAGTGAGAATTCCAAACTTGCCATGCCAGAGGGACATTTCTCAGCGATTTCCTGTCCCACCCCACGGCCCGAAACCTAGCGCAACCTGGCCTATGAGTGAGGGCTCCAGGCCTGCTGCGCCGAAGGTACCTTTCCCATCCTTCTCAGGTTCTGGCCTATAGACCCAGACCCAGCACAGGCTGTCTGACCCAGTACAGCCTACCGGGTGAATAAGATTATCCACTATCCTTTTAGGAGCCCAGCAGACCCACCAATGCCCAAGCCCGCCCACCTAAAGAGTGACCTGCCTGACACAGGAGGGCTGACTCCGGCAATTTTCCAGATCCTTGCCCCAAGCCAGCCAAGACAGTGGGAATTTTCATTACTTGCTCTGCATCCCTGTTCAGTTTGTGCTCGCCTGAACAGGGAACCAACAGACGGGAACCAAAGGAGCTTCAGCAGAAAGGAACTGAACACAACAGCCAGATCTAGGATAGGCATACCTGAATAATCTGAAACTTAATAGACTGGCAACCGAATCTCATAACAAGCTAAGGTTATAGCTGCACCAAAGCTCTACACCAAAGGTCAAAGGTCAGTGCTATATAAAATGACAAAGACAAGGGGTAAAACACAATCCCAGACCTCAACTCCACCAGTAAGGGCAGAGGACACTAGCTCAGCTGCAATGAATGAATTAACAGATACAGCAGCAAAGGAACAATAGCAGAAAGGTATAGAGGAAATAAAACGAGAAGTAATTCCCCAAATTAAAAAAGAAATATCTGAATACATAGTATCGGAAACAAAGAATGAATTCCAGAAACATTGGGTGAAAAAACAATGCTCACCCAAAACAATTGCAGAGAGCACTATTCCAGCTGAAATATATGAATTAACAGCATCAGAGGCAAAGACACAACAGCAGAAAGGTCGTGAGGAACTCAAAGAAGAAATAATTTCTGAAATCAAAAAAGAATTCTTTGAAAAAAAAGAATTTTTTGAAATCATAGCATCTGAAATACAGAAACAAGTCCGGAAATATACAGAGGAAACCCAATTTGGAAGAAACACTGCAGAAAAAGAATTAATAACTACCTCTAAAGAAGACATGGATAAAAAAAAAATTGAGGAGATCAGAAATATGATGGATTCCTTGAATGAGCAATACAGAAAAGAAATAGAACGCATTAAGCACAGTCAAAGAGATATAGAAGAACTAAAAATATCAATCACAAGTCCACAAAACCGTTTGAATGAAAGCAAAGACAGAGTTTCGGATCTTGAAGATGCTGATGCGGCAAGTGAAAACATGAGAAAAGATCTCTTAAAAACAACGAGAATGCAGGAAAAAATAATATCTCACCTGCAAGATGATGCCAGGATGAACAATGTGAGAATAGTTGGTATCAATGAGAATGAAGGAGTCAACACAAATGACATAAAAAGAATTTGGGGAGAAGTAATTGCAGAAAACTTTCCAAATATGAGGAAACAATCCAACATTCAGGTCACTGAAGCATACAGAACACCAAATAACTTCAACCCAAGTAGAAACACACCAAGACATATAATAGTTAAGATCCCAGAAATCCAACACAAAAATAATATACTGAAAGCTGCTAGAGAAAAGAAGCAGCTCACATTCAAAGGAAAACCCATCAGAATTATAGCTGACTTCTCTACACAAACAATGAAGGCAAGGAGAGCATGGAGCAGAGATCTTCAAGTCCTACAAGAAAACAAATTCCAGCCCAGACTATTATACCATACAAAACTCTCTTTCAAGTTTGATGGAGAAGTGAAATACTTCCACGACAAAGAACAACTAAAGAATTTCATGATGACAAAGCCATCCCTTCACGGGCTGCTGAAACATGTTCTAGAAAGAGACCACAATGACCAGAACACCACAAATGAGAACAGATGGAACCCACTAAACAAGACAGACAATTAAACATAGGATACAAAGGAGTAAACAACACTAGATAATTATCATGACAAACATAAGTCAGCACATTTTTCAGTTATAACAATCAATGTAAACGGACTCAATTCTCCAATTAAGAGAAATAGACTGCCACAGTGGATTAAGAAACAAAATCCAACAATATGCTGTATACAAGAAACACACTTAACACAAAAGGACATTCATAGGCTCAAAGTCAAAGAATGGAAAACAATACTACATGCTCCAGCACCTCAGAAAAAAAGCAGGAATAGCAATTCTGTTTTCAGACAGTCTCAACTTCAAACCAAGAATGATCAAACAACACAAAGAAGGCCACTATATATTGGTCAGGGGAAAAATTCAAGAGTAAGAGGTAACACTCATAAATATCTATGCACCAAACACAGGAGCACCCAACTATGTAAGACAAATCTTAACAGACATGAAAAACTTAATGTCTAAGAACACAATCTTATCACCCCCTTATCCCAAAAAGATAGATCAACCAGACAAAAAATTAGCAAGGAAGTAGCAGAACTGAACAAGAGCTTGGAACAAATGGACCTGGTGGACATATACAGAGTGTTCCACCCAACCACAGCTGAATACACATTTTTTTCCAGCTGCACACGGGTCATTTTCCAAAATAGACCACATACTAGTCCAGAGGTCATGCGTAAGTATATGCAAGAAAATAGAAATTATCCCATGCATATTGTCTGACCACAGTGCAATGAAACGAACTAAATGACAAAAGAAACCAAAAAAACCCACTAAATTCATGGAAACTAAACAACACCCTACTCAGCAATCAATGGGTCGCAGAAGAAATTAAACAAGAAATTGAACAATATCTACAATTCAATGAAAATTCAAGTACAACTTACCGGAATTTATGGGATGCGATTAAAGCACTTCTTAGAGGGAAAATCATAGCTATGAACTCACTCATTAGGAAAACAGAATGGGAACAAATTAGTACCCATGTTGCACCTCCAACAACTAGGTAAAGAAGATCAAATGAAACCCAGAGTGCAAAGATGGGAAGAAATCATAAAGATTAGAGCAGAAATTAATTAAATTGAGATGAAGAAAACAGTTCAAAGAATCCACAAATCAAAAAGTTGGTTCTTTGAAAAACCAAATAAAGTTGATAAGCCTCTAGCCAACCTCATAAAAAAGAGGCAAGAGAAAATTCAAGTAGAAGCGATAAGGAATGAAAAGGGTGAAATCACCACAGACCCAGAGGAAATTCAGAAGATTATCAATAGTTACTTCAAGAATGTTTATGCTCACAGAATAGAAGACACAAAAGAAATGGACAGATTCCTCAAAAGATACAAATTACCAAAACTGAATCAAGAAGATATAATAACTCTCAATAAGCCAGTAACAGCCAATGAAATATGAAATGTAATAAAAAGCCTACTGACAAAGAAAAGTTCAGGTCCTGATGGATTCACAGCTGAATTCTACAAGAAATTTGTAGAAGACATAATTCCCACACTCCACAAACTCGTCAATGAAGTTGAAAGGAAACAGTCCTCCCAAAATCATTTCTGGAGGCAAGTATAATACTGATTCCAAAACCAGGGAAAGACACAACCAAAAAAGGAGAACTACAGGCCAATCTCCCTCATGAACATAGATGCAAAAATACTCAACAAAATCCTGGCCAATAGAATACAGCAAATCATCAAGAAGATCATACACCGTGACCAGGTAAGATTCATCCCAGGGATGCAAGGGTGGTTCAATATTCAAAAATCTATAAACATAATACACTATATTAATAGACTGAAATCTAGGTGCCAGAAATCTAAAAACCATATGATCATCTCAATTGATGCAGAGAAAGCTTTTGACAAAGTCCAACACTCATTCATGTCCAAGGTTCTACAGAAAATTAGAATAGATGGACTCTATCTTAACTTGATAAAAGCCATCTATGTCAACCCAGAAGCTCATATAATCCTAAATGGGGAAAAACTGAAATCTTTTACTCTTAAATCAGGTACAAGACAAGGATGTTCTCTATCACTCCTCCTATTCAATATAGTCTTGGAATCCTTAGCAACAGCCATTAGAAAAGAGGGAGAAATAAAGGGAATAAAAATAGGTAAAGAGGAAGTTAAATTATCACTATTTGCACATGACATGATACTTTACTTAAAGACCCCAAAAATTCCACCAGGAAACTACTACAAGTGATACAGAAATTCAATAGCATAGCAGGATACAAAATTAATACTCAAAAATCAGTAGCATTCCTCTACACAGATAACAAGCACACTGAAAGGGAAACAATAGAAAGAATACCTTTTACAATAGCACCATGGAAAAAGAAATACCTTAGGATTCACTTAACCAAGGAAGTCAAAGATCTTTTCATGGAAAATTAAAACACCCTAAGAAAAGAGATTATAGAGGATTTCAGAAAATGGAAAGATATTCCATGTTCCTGGATAGGAAGAACCAACATTGTAAAGATGGCCATACTCCCAAAATTGCTGTACAGATTTAATGCAATCCATATCAAACTGCCACCAACATACCTCCCAGACATAGAGAAATCATTCCTAAAATTTATTTGGAACTACAAACGACCTAGACTAGCAAAGGGAATCTTGGCCAATGAAGACAAGGCAGGAGGCATCACAATTCCTGACTTGAAATTATAGTAGAAATCCACTGTGATAAAATCAACATGGTATTAACAACAAAATAGACCTGAGAATCAATGGAATAGATTAGAAGGTGCAGAATCATCTATGAACATACTCAGCTATCTGATCTTCGACAAAAGGGCCAATCATACTTACTGGAAGAAGGATAGCCTCTTTAACAAATGGTGCTGGAAAACATGGCTTTCTACATGCTGAAAACTAAACTTGACCCAGCTCTATCACCATGCACTAAGTTAAAGTCAAATGGATTAAAGATCTAAACATTAAAACAAAAACACTCAATCTCCTGGAAGAGAAAGTAGGAGGAACTCTTGAAGACATAGGGGTAGGTAAAGCGTTCATGAACAAACATATATTCGCACAGGAAGCACTTGAAAGACTCAACAACTGGGACCAGCTCTTCTTAAGGAGCTTCTGCATGTCAAAGGAAATTCTGAACAGAATGAAAAGACAACCCACAAATTTTGAAAAAATCCTAACTAATAAGCAATCAGACAGAGGTCTGCTGTCTAGAATATATAAAGAACTAAGATATAACAGGGCCCTCAAATTTAAAGACCCAATTCCGAAATGGGCATCTGAGATGAATACATACTTCTCAGAGGATGAAATTAAAGAAGCGAATAAATATATCAAAAAATGCTCCACATTGCTAGTCATCAGTGAAATGCGAATAAAAACAACACTGAGATATCATCTCACTCCAGAAAGAATGGCTATCATAAGGAAATCAACCAACAACAAATGTTGGAGAGGTTGTGGGGAATAGGGAACACTTCTTCACTGCTGGTGGGAATATAGACTAGTACAACCATTGTGGAGGTCAGTGTGGAGACTCCTCTAAAAAATAGGACTAGAAATTCCATTCAAGCTGGCTATCCCCCTACTGAGAATTTTCCCAGAGGAACTGAAAACATTGTATCCTAGTGAAATATGTGTACCTATGTTTATAGCAGCACAATTTGTGATAGCAAAACCTTGGAAAAAACCAATATGTTCATCACATGAGGATTGGTTGAAAAAGATGTGGTATTTCTATATAATGGAGTATTACTCAGCTATTAAGAATGATAAGTTTGAAGCATTTATATTAAAGTGGATGCCACTTGAACATATACTCATAAGTGAAATAAACCAGACACACATGTGTAAATATCATATAGTCTCCCTAGTATAAGAAGTGAAAAGCAGAAATACAAATGGAAATGTACAACAACAACTAAAAACAATTGAGTCCTATAAGCCAAAGTGAATGGTATATGCTGCAGGATACTAATCAGCTTTTCTTCTGCATGGTTAACAATCTAAGTTCACAGATCAAAATTGTAGAAATAGAAGAGCCACAAGGCCAGCCAACATTTTGGCCTTAGCCTTTCAAGGTCAGCGAAAACTCAGGACATAGGTAAACCTGTACTGCAACATCATGAAACTCAGTTGAGCTCCAAATTTTCCAAACAAGGAGATTATGGAGCCACAGAGGAAATAGATCTAAGTTCTATAGTGTGCCTGGGGAGAGTCACATGGAGAGAAAACGTTCTCTCAGGCTCTCACAGAGAGCAAACTGGTCAAGCATTGGCCGTGACTCATCCGCATAGATGACACAGACAAAGGATCCACAGAATAAGGTACAGGACTACAAGATAAACCCTGAAGGGACTTCACTGACCACATAAGAAACAAAAAGTACCTGTGTTGGTATATAAGTCTTGCTCTATCTAGGTCTTAACCATTCAGCAGAAAAGGTATACACTGTGGGGCCATAATAATAAGTTGAGCTCTAAATGACTATGGTTGACAACTTCTTCAGATAACTCACTATTGTTGTGGAATGCTGGACTGTGTTTGATTGTGTCATTGAGTTCAGGCACCTAAATTAGTTGAATGACAATGGAGTGCCCATCTTTGACAGGTGTAGACAAAGGAAGGGGTATAGAAAGGAAGAATCATGATGTGTGTGTATGGACAGTACAGTTGGCATAGGTACGCCGTGCTTCTACATAATTCTATGAGAGGCAAGATTTTTACTAATGGTGGTTGGACAGGATATTATGTCAGCTTCTAGTACTATGGACAACCACTAGGAAAATAACAAGGTAGAAAGTATTAATTAGTGAATTTTTGATGTAATTCAGGTATAAAAAATAAGATACATAAACAGCTACACTCTCTTCATTTACTGATAAGAGAAATATGCTATAATAATGTTTGTTAGTATAATATCATGTATGCACCTTGTACGATACCAAAACATTATGAAAACAGTTTGCAATGTATTAATTTGTCGAATCCATCTTGTCAAGGTATCTTAAAACTGTCTCATTGATATTTGTACTTTAGTAAAACAAAAATTAAAAAAAAACAATGAAAGAGAAAAATGTCCCATGTTCTTAGCATCTCCAACTTCCTGGAGTTTCCACTGCAACTTTGGCTTCATTCATATAACTTTAAGCACTGTCCTCTCTGGGACTTCTTACCTGGCTTCCAGAGCCTCCCTTAGATATATGTACAATAACAAGTGTGCAGACACAACATGAATCAACTCTTGCATTCAGCTTGCTAGTAAAAGCAGCACCACGTGGATGACAGCAAGGTTTGCTGATGGTGGAAGCAGTAGCTAGGCCCTCTTAGACCATAGCTGCAGCAGCCTCTGAATGTCTGGACTGCTGAGCACAGTGAAATAAATCCTGGGGAACCAATTTATCCAAAGCAACACTGACAATTTTGCACCATTGAACCTACTATGGGTAGGGACTTATGGATTCTGAAATGGCCTCAGTGTATTCTTCTTTTTGTCTCTGGACAAAGGACTTTGTTTCTTTTTATTGATGTTAATCTCTTTGGCAGCCATACCACCTCTGGTTTCAAATTTGCACAAAATTTCTAGGCCAAATTTTAAGTTGTTAAATTTTTTTCTGCTCTGTTTTTGCCTCCAAGTTCTCAGTATAAACCTGGCTAAATTCTGGCAGCCAGAATGAGCCAGGCTGCAAGCTGAATGTTGTCAGATTTCTTCCGCACCTTTAATGGATGGAATTACTCCATCACCTTTAATGTCCATCTCCTGCAAAGTCTTAGGACACTGGCGCAATGTATATAGATTTCCTACCAGAGAACCACACACTTAGCCTCTAGTCCAAACACTGCACTGCTTACAGTAGCCATGGATTCTCTAGTCAGCATCTCCAAACTTATCTCAAATTTTTATGTAAACCAGTTCCAAAGGCCTCTAAGTCACATGACCAGGTACACCCTGTTCTTCTGGTATCAATTTTCTGTGCTAAGACATTATCCCATCATTGGGACAAATACCCAACACCTGCAACTTAAGAGAGGAGAAGCCCCATTTGGGTCACAGTTTCAGTGGGTTTATGGAGAGTTGGCTTGAAGGCACGGAGGAAGGGCCTGGTGGAGGAGAGATGCTCACTTTGTAGTAGACAGAAATGGAGAAGGGAGGAGCTGTAGAGAGACTGCACCCTTTTGGTCATGCCCTCAGTAAGCCGCCTCTTCTAATCAAGACTTACCTTCAAAATGATACTTCTGAGGAGACATCTTCTAGACACATGCACCAAGAAATGGGATGAGGGATGCTGCCCTAGAGGCTCCCCCACTTTTTGGGGGAGTGAGCCACTGACACTGCATTGGGTGGCAATATCTATGGAAAGAAAAAGCACATTTAGCCTTTGGCCCAGAAATTCCACCACCAGGAATGGGTTTTCTCTGGATGCACTGCGCATAATGCAAAGACAGAGGACCTGAAAAGCTCAGCGAGGTATCATGTTCAGTAACTGTGGGGCAGACACAGCACGAATCTCCCCATATGGTACGGAAGCCCTGTAAGGACCTACTGGATGGCCACACAAAGGTTGCGGTTCTAAATGAAGGGCTATCAAGCAGCCTCTAGCTAGCAGAACGCTGTGTCTATTTTTAAAAATTAGATTCAGAGCTTTGTGGCTACATAAAATAATTCTACAAGGATAAATGCAGACTGTAAGAATAGTGATGGTTTATAGGGATGTGGCTTCAGAAGTCTATGTTGAAAGAGAGATTTGATTTTTACTGTATGTCTTCTGATGTTAGAGAATTTTATCATGTGGTTGTATTATCTGTTTAAGAAAAGCCAGCTATGAATAAACTCATTAACAAAAACTTAGCTGCAGAGGAGAGCAGTAGCTCAGGGAGTGAGGGTAGCCTTTGGGTGCTGCCTGGCATTTCAAGGTGATCCTGATGGATCCTGACACCTCCATCTAATTAAAGCGGGGGAGCAGGGAGGTGTCTTTGGGACCGCAGGATGCACCTGTCACCAGCCCTCACTGCAGCGAAGGTTCATGTGCTGAGCGTGTGGAATGTGGAGTCCCGACCCTCCACTGGAAACCTGGAGTCCAGTATAGCAACTTCTAATTCAGCTCCCAGCTCACGAGGATTTCTTCATGCAACGGATGTAGGGCAGGCGGAGCGGGCAGCTCCCCACTTTGCTTCATGCCTTGTTCAGAGCTTCAGCACTGCCGAGACCTCCTAGGTTGATGAACGTGGCCCTGGGCCCTAAAGCCTAGCTGTAGCACTTCTCCCTAAAGGGATGGCGAGAGCACAAGCCGGGAGGCAGTGGCCGGAGGATGCCAGGCTTCTCCTCCCACTTCCTGTGAGGTCTCAAGGAACCAATCCAGCTTCTCTGAGCATTCACTTTCTTTTCTGTAAAATGGATTTAATAATAAGGTCTAACTATTATGAGGGGCTGTAAGTATTAGGCAAGGTCAGCCATAGAAAGAGCTCATTAAATATCAGCTACTTATTTCACTGACAAACATGTGTCAAGTGTGTTAGCACGTGCCAAATCCTGTGTGCTGAGAATTAAAAATTTTAAGAATAGTAAAATTTTCCCAAACTTATCCCAAATTTTGCTTTCATACAATTGACAGTCTAGCAGAAAAGGGGTAACATCCAAATATTTCATAACTTGTTTATGCCCTCAGATTTATCTCATTTAAATTTCATTATAACCCTACGAGATAGCCACTGTTACTCATATTATATAGATGAGCAAATGAAGGCACAGAGAAGAGGAGAGGCACAGACTAGGTTGCGAAAGAGGCCTACAGACCGGGGGAAGGAGGAAGGAGAGAATTTGTTGGGGCCCTCATGTGGCAGCACACACTCTCTTTCAAGTCTGCTGGTTTAAAATGAAGGGCATTGGACATAAGAATCCATTAAATGAGATCAGAATGACCAGTGTGGTCCATCCCCACAAGCATAGGAGGGAGCGTTCTTCCTGCACCCCAGCCTGCCCCAGCTTTCCATCTCTCATCTTTTGATGCATCTGCCTCATTCTTCCCCTCATCAATTTATCTTCAAGCAGAAAACGGGCCCCTGTCTGCATTAGAAGACCAAACCCATTAGACACAGGACTTCTCTAAGGAAAGAAAATCGGATTGACTTTGTTTGAGTTTTGTGTCTATGGGTTCTTCCCAAGGAAAACTGGGACATTTAGCACCATGTCCCTAAAATGCTAAGACTCTTGTCAAGTCAGGGAGACTTATAAGTCATCCAGGCTGGACTCATTGGGTAAGTGTTATTTAAAGAATACTGGGACCTTGGCAAGCTAATCCTATCTCTGGATTCTGCCTTCCTTCCTGTGTGCTAAGCCACCTTTCCTTGGAAGGCCAGTCACATGATGGGACAAAGCAAGCTAACAATGTTATTGCATACTTAGCCTGATCCATCAAACCCTCTCCCTGCTATAACCTGGCATGGCACCAAGTAGCATGGAGCGCTGAGGCCAAGCCGCTCCCATGGCACACCCCCAGTACTTTCTGGTGAACATTAGGTATGGTAGAGATACATGGGAATGTTTACATTTTTTAAAATGTATTTCAGTAAAAGACACATTGCCATTCAACTCCTTCAAAATACTCTGCTTACACTTCAAACACATTTGTTCTTGCCACTTTCTGAAGCAGTTCTGGAAATTCCCTTCCCTGAGTGTCTTTACTAGATATGATTAAAAAATAATACGGTGAATGCTCCTCCATGGGAAGCGAGGCTCATAAAAGCTTGAAGATGCAACTCATCCACCCTGCTCATCTGATATGGCACTGCGTGGCTTCTGGCCTTCTCCAAAGGTAAAATGGTGATGAAAGGTAAATGTCTTGGACCAATTCAGGACATGGGGGCAGCCAAGAAAGTGCAACTAAAGACCCTGTCGAGAGAAGACTTGCAGAAAGCAGCAATGACAATGCGACAACTGTGTTTGAAGTCAGAGGGATTAATAGTGATAGATCTTTTACTGTGATTTAAAAAAAAATCACTGTATTTTTAAATCACATCTCATACTTATCCAGCTTAACACCACTGAACCTCTTGAGGGGTGCTATTGTTGAGTACGCCCCTCACCCCCATGTCAAGGGGCTTTCCTCAGCTGTGCTGCTGCTGAAGGGTGTACAGCTCTTTTGGACCTTCTGGGTAGAAATGTTGGATCCCTACACACCTCTGGTCTCTTCCTGGTTAGTAAGTATCAATGAATCCCTATTCTCCATTAGCACTTACAAGTAAGTCTTAATAACCTTTATCTCTCACAAGTGCACTTTAGGTATTTTCCTCAGACTCTCCACAACCTACTACAGTATCCCAGCACAACAGGGCTGTGGATGGATATTCTACTTCTGAACCAATCAGCCTTGACCAAGGAGATGTAGTCATGCAACTTTCTTGTGTTCATAGGCAGAGCAGGCAATTGTTGAAGAAGATGCCAGGGTGGCCACGTCCATTGTGGGGTCCTACATAAAAATGAGAAGTTCACACTGCATGAGGTAGTACACACATGTAATCTCAGCTACTCAAGAGGCTGAAACATTGGGGGTCACATGTTTAAGGCCAGCGTGGGTAACGGAATGTAGTTCAGCACTCTTTGGGTCCAGGCAGAGGGAAAAAAAAGAGAGAGAGAGAGGAGAGGGAGAAGGGGAGGGAGAGAGAGCTTGATTGAGACCTTAACACTCAATTCAACAGAGTGCTAAAGGGACTACCAGGAATGACATTCTTGAAGAAGGTAAAATCAAAGCATTCCTTGAGCACTTGACCTTTCTCCATTAAACTTTTGTGATGCAGAATGTCTTATTTAGATCAAGAAATGTGGCCTCAAAAAATAAGAAACAGAAAAACAATAAAAAATCAACTGTTATGCTTTATATCTGAATGTCTCTCTGAAGCCTTGTGTGCTCAAAGCTGGTGGTTTTTGAACAGTGGTTAAATTCTGGAGGCTTAGTGCTAACTTGCTGGTAAGAGGAGAGGTCTGGCCCAAGAGGTGGTCACCAGGTGCAGCTCGGCAGAGTGGATCTCTCTGGTTTGGCCTTGCATTCTCCCTGCTTCCAGGCAACATAAGCTGAGCAGTTCTCCTCTGCCATGTACTTCTGCTATGCTGTCCTGCCTTGAGGTGTTGGGCTTTTTTGTCTAGGTGATGTGGAAAGTGACCTCACTTCTCAATGCATTTCCATATAAAACTGCAAAGACCCAACTTGGGAAGAGGAGAGCTGGTGCTGTGATATGTGGTGAAGTAGTGTTTCCTGGAAGGCAGGCCAACTCCTAACCTCTAGCTCCTTTGGAATGTGACCTTCTCTAGAAAGAGAGTCTTTGCTGATGCGATTAAGACCTTGAGGTGAAAGCGTCTTGGCCATCCACGTGGGCCCCAAGTCTAATGACTCATGTCGCTCTGGAAATGTGAGGGAGAGCTGAGGCACATAGACCCCTGGAAGGAAGCCACGCAGAGATTCACCTCTAGATGGAGGCAGGGATTGGATGGGTGCTTCATCACGCCAAGGAAACCCTGGACTGTCAACCTCCAGAAGCTGTGAAAGAGGCCTAGAATAGGCTCACTTTCTGGGGCTCCAGAAGGAGCCACTCCTGCTGGCATCTTGCTTCTGCACCTCTGGTCTCCAGAGCTCTAAGAACATTAATTCCTTAGGTTTCAAGTCACCAGGTTTGTGGTATCTTATTATGTCAGCCCTAGGAAACCACTGCTGTACACAAACTTCTAAGAGTCATATGTATTTGCCACATGCCCCTTCGAGAGACTGGCAGCTCAGAATGTGACAATTCATAGGGGACATGACCCAGTCAGCTAGAGGCCTTGAACACATGACTTGTCCTTGCCCTACTGGAGTAAGTCAGAAGTCCGCCTGACCCAAACAAGCCAGGTGAGGTTTTGGTTGTAGACTTATCTAAGCAGAAGTAGGACTTGATTTGTTTGGTTTTTGTGTAAGGTAACAGAAGCCATTGTGTGAATTTTTGGGGAAAGAAAGAAACGAGGATGAGTAACACCAGCTGCTGTAATCTAAAAATCCCATAGGACCAATGGCTCCAGTTACATCTCTGTGTAAGTTACAGTTCCTTTCCCATGGCAATGCAACATAACAGCTCCTCCCAGCTGTGGCTCCACTTTTCTCTACTCTACTAAGAGCCAGCCCCACTCAGTTGGTGGATGGAAAGGTGAATGGGGCATCACGCGTGCAGCATGCTTAGGAGGCAGATCTCAGAGCAGCGCCTGTCGCTTTGCTGGGGTCCCGTCACGGGGCTAGAGTGGCTTACAAGGCAGATGACAAAATGCCTTTCTGGGTTCACAGTTGTGTGGCTTCTGTCTGAAAGTTCCTTTAAAGCCTTATCCACTCATGCTTGGGCTTTCTGGAGCTGGTTGGATTTAAGGTCTGCAACACTAGGGTTAAGGTGTGTAATACTAGGATGAAGGTGTGTCGTACTAAATTAGTGCACGGACTGGAATCAGTGTAGCTCTGGGTGTGGCTAGTGAAAGCCCCATCCTGATGTGGGTGGCACCAATCAACAGGCTTATCGCCTGGTTGAAATGTAAGGGGAGAGAGGGGAGGGAGGTTGCTGGTGCTGCTTCCTGCTTTGCTGCCCTGCGCCTGCTTAGCCATGGGCTACTTCTCCTCTGTGATGCCCCTCCGTCATGACCCCTTCCTTGGAGCCATCTGACTATAGATTGAAACTTGAACAAATTGAGCTGAAACAAACCTTTTCTCCTTTCACTCTGCGTGTTGGATATTTGGTCTCAGCAACAATAAGAGTAATTAAGACACTGGAATAATAGGAAATAGATTAGTGAGCTGCTGGCCAGTCTTTACCCCCTAGGTGGAAAAGAGGTTGCTATGGGATAGGTTAGGGCAAAGTTGTTTATTTTATTTTATATATTTTTCATGTATTTAGTACAGGATCTATAGAGTCTCACTATGTAGGTTGGACTCGTAATGATCGTCCTGTTTTCAGCCTCCCAAGCACTGGGATTACAGGCGCACACCACGTGCCCAGTCTCAGCCGTCGTCTCAGGGGTGGGGATGGCACAGCATGCCAGGGATAGAACCCAGATCCCTGTGTCTGCCTGAGCAGGCCCTTTAGTTCACTGAGCTATCTGGCCAGCCCCAAAGTTGTCTAAAAGGTGAAGACAGATCTCATTACTGTGGGACATCTTAGGGTCTTAAATAAATAATTGCCTTCATGAATTGCTACGGTGGCAGAGAGTGAGTAGCTTTCTCACCCTAACATGAAGACTGAACCGTGTTTGGCTCTGAGTGTTTCTTGTGAGGAAAACAATAGCATAATGGAATAGGTCTAAAACCAGGTCTAAAACCAGAGGGAAAATAAAGACCAGACAGTGTGAACTTCACAAGCTGAGCAAATAGAGCTCGAGATGTCAGTGAGAAGCCCAGCAATGTGGCCTCGGAGCACTGCAGCTGGGCCCTGTTCTGGCTTTGCAAGCCTCCAAGCCTGCATTCCAGCTCCTGAGGAGCTCATAGAAAGAGTGATGCTGTTCACAGACACTGAGAGGTCAGATAACTGCACTACAGCTAGGGGCAGTAACAGGTTCAAAACAGATACTGCACCTCATCTGCTGTGAGTCAGAAGCTGAGCTTTTCCTAGCTTCACCTTTGGCCTCAGGGTGGAGAAGGGGCGCCGTGCAAGGCTGAGGCAGTTCTTGGGGCTCTGTGGTGCCTGCTGCACCAGCAGAATGCAAGCGCTCGCTGTGAGCTTCTTCTCCGACCACCTGGGCCCTACAGAGCCTGGCACGTGTAACCACCCAGGTGAGGCAATCTCAGGGCTGCCTGAGGTGTGACAAGCAGGTGGCCCAGCTGAGTGGCAGGAGCAAGGACTTGTGAACACCCACAGCTGCTTGGAGCCTGGCTCTGGCTTGTTTCCTTGGGGATCGACCCCACTCTAAGCACAATTATGAACATAAATAACAATCATACATCTAATATGTGCAAGGCTCTGTTATTTATTTTATATACATCAGCTCTAACCCTATAGCTCCACAACCAGAGATGAATTCAGCCCCACTGGGGCCCTGTCAGTAATGTTTAGAGATGTGTTTGCTTGTCACAACTGGGAGAGGGTTAGTGTCATGGCATCTAGTGGGCAGAGGCCACTGATACTGCTCGTGTCCAATGACGTACCCCATAGGCCTCCACCACAATGCTGATATACATATAATTTCATGGTGCTGGGGAGACCTGACTTATAGGAATCCTTAACAGTTATCATTGGCCTCATCCTTACATATTTTGAGCAACCGAGGGGAGAAATGTAACCAGGAGATGCCAATGCCTGGACCCATGACTCATGACCACTACTATACAATCTTCTGAGAAGCGTGTGTATATTGGGTGTGAACACACACACATACACACCTCACAACTCTTTGAAAACTTCTCTTCCTTCCTGCACTGTATTTGTTCTGCCCCTAAATTTATCCTAATTACAACAGACTATGCAATTTACAGTGCTTCTGAGTCAATAAAAAAAGCCACTGATGTTCACAACAGCGACCATAGGTTATCAGGGTGATAAGAACAAGTATGTCATAGCCCCTGCCTCTAGGAGCTCAAATCCTAGAGGACTGATATCCAGGACTCCATACTCAACTCTAATGATGAACACCACCATCAGCGCCAGCCACTGACCTCTCCCTCTGTACCAGTCTCTGATTACTTGATGGTATTTTTGCCCTGACTTACTCATAGGGTCTGGATAAATATTGCCAAAAGCCTGTGTTGAAGGCTTGGTCTCTAACCTGTGGCACTATTAGGAGGTGCTGGAACCTTTCACAAGTGGAGCCTAGGGGCAGGTCTTCTGGAAAGGGGGTGGGGTGCCCTAGAAGGGGATATTAGACCCGCCCTGCCTCTTCATCTTCCTGATTTTGCTTTCCAACTGCTATCATGTAAGTGGTCTTGCTCCACCACATGCTCCCCACCAAGATGTGCTGCCTTGCCACAGGCCCCATCAACGGGGCTGGGTGACCATGGACCTCCATACCATGAAGCACAGTAAGCCTTATAAGCGGGTTCTCTTAGATATTCATTATAATATTAGAAAGCTAACACATTCACAAACTACCCTAGAAACCAATATTTTCCTAGGGAGAGAAAAGTTCCAGAGACTAGAAGTAGCCAGTGACACAGTGGAAAAGCAGCTGAATCAGGACTTGACCCCAAATCTAGCCTAGCACCAAAACGTCCACTCCTAATCACGGGGCTGCTGTCCCCCTAGAAACAATGGGAAGCCACAGTAGAGTTAAGCTGAAAGTAACAGGGCCAAATGTCCATATCTCTGCCAGTAGAAAAGAGGTTGATCTCTCTGTTACTTATAAAGTCTTTGGAAGTTTTGAAGGTCTCCCTCCACATTGCTGCACCTCTACTTCCACCTATTCTAATTAAATCCATTTTTCCCCAGGCAAAATACTCAAGATAAGAATTTTTTAAAAACACACTCAATTTAATATTCATTTGCTTCTTTGCCACTGCAGAGGCCTTGTAATGACCCTGATATTTGCAAATGCACATCATTTTGACTATGCTTTGGGCAAAACAGGTCCTCAGAGACCATCAGGATACCTGGACCACTCTAGGAGAGGCCGTTTCTGTGGAAAGCTCAAGGCAGGAGGCAGGCAGCAGGTGCTGTGTGGCTTTGGGCACAGCACTCTGGCAAGCTGTGAGGTACCGGGATGTGGACAGACCTGACTCTTGAGACCCACGATGTCCACCAAGACTCCTCCAGACCTGGCACAAAGTTCTGGGACACTGACCCTGCTGAGGTACTGTGTGGCTGAGGTGCTGGCTTTGCGTACAGGCATCCCTAGAGTGTGACCTTGAATGATTCATTTCTCCTTGGCCAACCCAACAATACTTTTCTGAAAACTGTCGCCATGGTGTTAGGCTGCAAGTAACAAGATGTCTGGCTAGCAGTGGCCTGATCAACAAGGACACTTTCTAGCTCACTGAGGGAGCAAAGGCGGGTAGTTCCTTCCAGGAGTGTTTTGAGCCAGCCTTTGACAATGTCAACACAGGGACTGAGCAGCTTTGCTGCAATTTTTATTTTGCTTCACTTTACTCTTTTTAAAGTTGCAAAAAGAACCTTACAAAGCTCCAAAACAGGGACAGAGGGAGGGTTTCACAAAGACATGTATCTCATTTAACTAGCAAAGCTTTTCCCCAAGTCCCAGAAGATTTCCATGTTAGGCCCAGAACCGGGCCTCACGGCTTTTCCAGGCCCATCCCCCTATGACCTGGAAGGCTCCACAGGGTCTGCCCTGCTTCCCTGCCTGCTCCTCCTTTGCCCGCCCTCCAGTCTCCCCATGGTGGCCCCCATCTGCTCCTCCTGCCTCAGGATCTTTACACGTATTTCTTCCTTTGTCTAAAGTGCTCTCCCTGTTAATACCAATGCACACGTAATTTTTCAGTTAAGGTATTCTCTGTGCCTCGCTCGCCCCCACATGGAATGTGTCAGTGCTTATTACTTACCTGTGGCAGTTCTGTGCAGACTGCCCAGCAGGGCAGCTGTTTGTCTGGTCTCATGCGGAGTCGCTTGCAGTTGTCTTCAGACTGTGGCCGTGGCTGTTGAGACCGAAATGGCTTCTCTGAGATGTGTGTCACTTGGAGAGGACAGCCACTAGGCAACAGCCTTTCTCCCTCCTCCTGCAGTCTCTCCATGTGGTTCAGGCTTCTTCACACAGTGCCTGGATCCCAACAATCAGAAAGTGGAACATATCAGCTCTTCTGAAGGCCTGGTTCCATAACTAAGGTGCTGCTCTGCTGTATTTCATTTGGTGGAAGAGCATCACAAGACCCCCCAGATTCAAGAGAAGGGATGATACAGGTGTTAACTACAGAAAGCTGTGGGTTTAGGGATGCTGTCTTTCATGACTGTCTTTAGCTGCTCTGTTGCAGCTGCCTGAATAGATTTTAAATGTTTGTCTTTCATAATCATTTTGATTTGGAGAAGATCCAGAAGTTGCAGAGTGCCAGATCCAATGAATATGGTGGGCGAGGGCGCACCAGCATGTTTTCAGGAGCCCGTGTTCCTCTTGGATGGCCCTCAGCAGTGTTGTGTGTGCTCACATTTCAGAGACATGAAAGAGAACTTCCTGAAGTGTTCAGAAAGTGGCAAAACAATGGGATAGATGTGTTTTAAGCAAGCTAGAATATTTTGAGGGTGATTGACAACAATGTGTCTTACTATAATCCGTTTTTAAAAAATTTAAACATTCACCATCTATTTCAATCACACCTCATATATAAGGCAAAAACATACTTGCACTTTAAGAGTTTGGAACTGTCCACAATTTTGGGCATCCACTGAGAGTCTTGGAATAGATTCCCTGCCAGCAAGAGGGTTTACTGTAATACAAAATGTCCTTATTGAATGACCTGCCGAGTTAATACGGCAAACAGCGTAGGAGGATAAAAGAATAGCTGATACTTGAGAAAGACAGTTCTATGGTAGAGATGCCAACGCAACTGTCATAAGGGACTGAAGGGCTCTGGTCTGTGCTGTCCCATACAGTGACCCGTCGAAGTATGAGTTTAAAGTGTGGATAGTGTGACTTCAGTGCTGAATTTTAAATTTAATGTTACTGTAAGAGATAATTCAGATTTGGGGTGATTACCTAAGATCTTAGGTGATTGAAAATGAATGCTGGGAATTCCAGGCCAGGGGTGTTTGGTAGATTAGTAATGTCTAGAAGGGCTAGGAATGGGGAGGTAATGGCAGAGTGCTATTTATTGGCTGTCACTAAAGTAAATTTTCTTAGATCTTTTTAATTCTAACACCTAGAATGATAAATTCTGCCCTAGGCTGCAGTAGAATTTAGTTCCAGTTAATAATCTGTTAATGTAGTGGAAATATTTGTTTCTGGTCTCTGTGTTCCTTTTAAAACTTTGTGCCATCTGCTCTTTTCCTGACAAATATAGACTATTGATTAGAGAGATTAACTGTAAAGTATTTACCCATGTCTACATGTATTTGCCCCAAAACGAAGGACTGCAGGCTGGTGAGATGTGAGTCACATCTCCTGTTCTCAAAAAAGACATTGAAAAGTCATCTCCTTACAGCAGGGCATCATTACCAATGGAAGGGAAGGACCCTATCTATTTCATGGGGCTAAATGTGGGGAGCTGGAAATAGCCTTTCTGCATGTGACTGCAGAGGTGGGACGGGCTGACAGCTGGCCTGGGCAGGAGTTGCAGGTTCTGCTGATGGGGGGTGGGGGGCAGCGTGGCACCCTCCCCAGGCAGAAGGTGATGCCATGCGGGCTATGAGCCCCTCAGCAGCCCCCTCAGCGTCCCTGCCAGACCTGGGTGGGGCGGGTCACAGGCCTGACCCTGGCTGGCATGTCAGACAGCTGTATGCTTCAACTTGCCAGTCTCCTCTCTTGGGAGTGTGTGTCTTGACCCAGGCCTCTGATCATTTTCTTTCCTCTTCTGTCCTAGTCTTGCTTAGTAAGTGTCCATAATCCTGGACTTTTTCTTTCTTCTTTCTTTCTTTCTTTCTTTCTTTCTTTCTTTCTTTCTTTCTTTCTTTCTTTCTTTCTTTCTTTCTTTCTTTCTTTCTTTCTTTCCTTCTTTTCTTATTATTGAATTAATAAGATTGGATAGTAAGCCCAACTTTGAATAGTACTTCACTTTCCCATTAGTGGCATAAAGGATTTTAGTTTTATTATAAAAACTGGTAACATATAACCCTTGACTGCCCACCATGCCATTGTCACCTGCTGTCATTGCCTTAAGCCAAGTCCTCACTGTCATAGTGAGGACCATGGTCTTGCCATTCAGAAAACTCCAGGTAGTCAGGCTCCAGCCTAAGCCAGAGTAATTGTTTTGAAATGCAACCAGCTCATGTTACTCTTCTGCTCCTTTCTCTCAGCCTCCCTGCCATGTCCTCCAAGGCCCATGTGCCCTAGAATCTGTCCATCTCTCAACTTTAGTTGATTCCACTGACTCTTTATCCTTCAGCCCTTCTAGCCTTTTACTTCCTCCACTACACCAGAGTCCCACTAACCACAGGACATTTGAAGAGCCGGTCCCCTACCCAACAACAATGGTCCTAATACAGGGTCAAACATTAGAATCACCTTGAGAATTTCACCCAGCTTTCATCCCAGACCACTTGGAGTCTTTGGAAGGACATTCTGGGGTCCCTGTACTTATATCTTGCCTACATAACCCCAACAAACAGCTAAGATTGTGAGCCAATGACCTGAGATGTTGAGACAACATGACGGATTCTGCCGCCATCCTCCTCCATCTGGCCCACGCCTGCCCAGCCACAGAGACCGGCCTGAAACAGCGCTGCCGACCTGAGATGTTCTTTTTTTCTTTCCTACCGCTCTTTCTAACTCATCCTCTAGATGTCATATTAAAGTGCCATCCCCTTACTTTAAACCTACTGCTGGTTATAAACAGAACCATGGTCCGAATTCCCTAAGGACAAATCTGGGTTTACAATTCCGCATTCGTGTGTGTGATAGATGATGGCCATTCTTCTCCTGCACCAGGATGGCCATTCTGCAGGTGGCCCTCAATGCCCTCTGCCTCCTGGGATTCACACCCTGGTGGTCTCTTTCCACAATGTACTATACTAGGGTTGGCCTCCTATGATCAGTAACATATAACGTAAGTGATAGTGTCTCACTGTCAAGATTAGGTTTTAAGTCTGTGACTTCCATCTTGGAGATTTTCTCCTGGATCATTTTGGGGAAAGCCAGCTGCCATGTCAACAGGACAGTTTTCTTTAAATCTTTTATTCATGTGGTACAGGGTCTCACTATGTAGCTCAGACTCATAATGATCCTCCCATCTCAGCCTCCCGAGAGCTGGGATTACAGGCATGCATCATCACATCTGGTTTCAGTGGCCAGCTTGGTGTGGCTTGGCACAGGGCTGGCATGGCATGTGGTACCCTGCAGGGAATGAACCCAGTCCTGGCACTTTTCAGGAAGGCTCTCAGACTGCCAAGCTATCTGCCGAGTCCCTCAACAGGACATTTAGGCAACTGTGGAGAGATCCACACTGCAAAGATACCTGCCAAGAGCCATATGAATCAGTTTGCTGCCCTACTCAAGCCCTCAGATGAGCTCAAGTTCACAAGAGACCCTGAACCAAAGCTATGAGCTAAGCTGCCCACAGATCCCTGACCTTCAGAAAGTGTGCAGGATATTCAATGTTTATTACTTTAAAGTGGTCAATGATGGAGTAACCTGTTACGCAGAAATAGCTAACTAATATGACCTCTAAACAGGTAGTTCCACTGTATCTCCAATGCTCAGTGTATAGAAGCATGCAACAAATACAGATACAGATATAGATATTTATAGAGAGACTTTGTCAATTGATAATTACTTCTTGAGCACCTGCTCTAGGCAGGCACTTGTCAAATCAATGGTGAATGGATGTAGTTCTGCCCTCAAGGGATCCACATTCTAGAGGGAATTGATGAATAACAAAGTGAGGAATTCTGGGTAGGAGAATGTATGGAGCAAAGGTAGAAAGACCTGGAACACCTAGTTATATGGTGGGGTGGAGGCAATTTAGTTATGAACAAAGGTGTTTGACTTTCTGGGACTCATGGTTGGGCCCTATGGAGAGCAGGACCCATATCTGTTATGGGCCACGGGGTATGCACCTGGACCTTTTGAGGGTGGAGAGATTGTAAATGTCATCAGATTCCCAAGAGAATAGGCCAGGGACACTAGATCGCAGTGGCATGTGGTGGTCTTCACGTGTGGCCTCACCCTGGGCACTAATTGGAGGAGCTGACCTTGGGCGTTGAATATCTGCTGTGACATAGGCCATCTGTGACCCCTGGTGAAATTATCTTCCAAAACTTTGCCTTCTGCACCTGCAAATTGAGAACAGAACTGACGACTTCATAGGTTCTTATGAAAATTAAACAGAGAAAGTATGTAAAGTTCAGAGCACAAAGCAAATATCACTGATGGCTGTTACGTTTCTTCATGGGGGTGAAACAGATTTTTAAGCTTAGATACGATTTTTCGAGTACTTTTAAATGAAAATGTATCAAATGGACTGGAATGTTGAAGAGATTTTGCAGTGAACACTCTACTCCTCCATCCATGCACTGCCATTACTTCTGCTGTTTTTGCTTTCCTACAAATCTGTCCAAGGATTTATTATCTTTCATAAATTAGAGACCTCACATATTCCAGATATTTGATCCTTAATTTCTCTGCCACACATATCATTACCTTGGTTCCAATACTTATTTCCCCTCTTTTCCTGTGTAACTCATATCAAAAATCTTAAGCATCCCCACACTGAGTTTTGTCAAAAGCACACACCTAGATGATGGGGGGAGGGTAAAAATTATCATAGAATGGGACGTGCTTTTACAAATGTGCTAAAAGGAAACCCATTAATCTGCATATATAATGAAAAAGTGAAAAGAAAGACACATACCTGTGTGATGTAAAACTCTGTCAAGGTATGTCTAGAATATTGTCACTCCCTAGAAAGTTCTCTCCTGTGCTCTCTCAGTCAATTTCTGGACCTGCCTCCTGAAGGTTACACTTAACTCTGATTGTTTTAGAATTTCATGTGAATCATGCACTGTGTACGTATAAAAAATCAGTATGAACCTCAGAAGCATTAGGCTCCTATATCCAAGCACACACACACACCCTCTTAATTATAAGGCTGGTTCTCTCTGATGTGATGTTTCTGTAATTCATATTGATAATTTTTAAAAATCACAGCATGCCTCAGGGCTTAGAAAGAAGTTTATTTTCTCACAGCTCTGGAAGCTAGATGGTTGGGGTCTCCCACTGGTTGGGTAGACAACCGAATTCTCACTGTGTTCTCACATGTAGAGGTTGGAGTAGGAGATAAAGAAACAAGCTTCCTGGCGTCTGTTCTTAAGGGGGGGAATTCTACCATGATGACCCCATCCTAGTGAATTCATTAACCCTAATTTCTCCACAGGCTCCACCTCCAAACGCCATCACTGTGGGGCTGAGGCAGTCCCATGTGCGTATGAGTGGGGGGTGCAATTCATTGTGTAGCACAGCACAATGGCTTTGCCTGTCCATATTCAGACCTGGCTGCCAATTCCATTGCCAGATGAACCAACCCAGCTCTTCAGGAGAAAAAAAAATGTCAATAAAAGAGGAACACTGTCATAATATCCAATAGCTTATCATAAACGGGACATCAATTCACATTTTACAAATGCTTGGACTTTGAAAAATATGAATGTCTATTCTATTTGACAGAATAAAAGCTACTCTAATGGCAATCTCATGACATAATAAAAATTCAAGGTGCCCTCATCATTTTTAATGTTCAGGTAGGACAGGCAGGCTGCTGGGTTTTGATCAGGCACATAAACCAGTAGGTGTTACTTAACAGATGTTCAGAGCAGAAAGCCTACTTTGTGTGTTCAGTGCTATGTGTCTAGACTTGGGAAAGGGCCTTGTGTACAGCGGGTGCTCAATAAATATTTGTGGAACTCACCGAGCATCACAATTATGGAGCACTGGCTTATCTTCTAGGTAAGTCGGCCTACAACTTCTGGCGTTTCTCCTTTGAGTCTGTGGCATCCCCCGAGCAGGCCCCACGTTGTTCCCTCCCTCAGCTACCCCCCAGTTCTGGCTTCTTAGAGGGATGTTCAGAGACAGAGTAGAAATGATCATGGAGGTTGAGATCAACATGTGGAACTGTGCACCACCTGGGCCCCCTCCATCTTGCAAGCAACAGAAAACCATCTAGGCAAAGAAAGAAAATCATTGACTCATTCAACTGAGCAGCCAAGTGCTGACCAGGCTAATTTTTTTTTTAACTTGCTTTTCTATTCTAGTTTCTAGTGTGATGGCTTCTTCAGTAGGTTCTGTCTTAGGTGGGGTCCAGCTCCAAATATATACCAACCTTCCAGATAGCTCCATGGGAAAGAACCCTCCTCCTCCCAGACAGAAGCTTAGCACTGTGCACCGTGGTCTGACCTGCTCTTGTGGCTCTCTAGAAAGCCACTGGCATGTGACCAGAGCCATGGTACTGAGAAACACCACATACACCTCTGCTTCCATCTGGAAAAACCCAGGATGAGATCATTAAGCAGGCCAGCCTATGGCGGAGGACAGCAGGTTCCACAAGTACAGTACTCAAAGCAGTGCTGGATGCAGCACAGGAGTGAGCCATAGCTGTGCACTGCAAGTGGAGACAGACTGGGGTGGACTGAAGACTGTTCATCTGGTCCCAGAGCCTTTCATCAAGAGCAGGGCGTCCCTGGCAGTTATGTGGATGACTTATGAAGAAGAGCCTTGAGTTGTAACCCTAGGGAAGAGCAAGTGCCCAGCAATTTGCTGAATGAATATATCAGCTAGTGAAAGGAGTAAAGCAGTGGTGGCTTGGAAGGCTTGTAGGGAACTGGGAGACCTTCCGCCTGCTTGGGAAACTGTGGGGAGGGTTGTGTTTATTCAGAGGGCAAAGGCATTGCCAGCCAGGATGCTCAGAGAGAGGGTGAGATGTAGGGCTCTGGGGGATCTGTTGCCCAGAGACGGGGACTTTGTGGATTTAGATGCAGTCAGGATGCTGCAGACCAAGGAAAGAAGGCTATGCCCTTGCAATAGAGGAAGCTCAGATGCACCTGTGCTGTATGCACTGGTCCTTGGATTTGCTCTTCCTGATGTCCCAGCCCTGGGTGCAGGAGCAGCAGCTATGCTGCCAGCTTGGCAATCTCAGAACATAATCAACTCTGTTAAAAGTCTTTGTCTCTCAGTAGCTCAAAGGAATTCTGGCACAGGGGAATTCAAATTATTCTCCTACTCTTTTTCCTTTTAAACAAAACTTACTGTGAAATTTATCAGGATCAGTTCATATTTGTATCCACCATAATCCTTTGGTATTGAACTATATTTTCTTTTACACGGGGATTGATTTCATGACAATAAATGGTACCCAAAGGTGTAATGATTACACTGGTTGTTTAACAGGAATGTCTGATGCTCAGCAAAATCCATTCCAGAGTCAACAATTGGCTTTAGAGGCCTTGAAGGATGCAACTGGAGCCAAGATCAGTGAAGTATCCAGGACAGAGGAAAGTGGAGACAAGTTCCTAGTTCCCAGTTCCCTAGGTTTATAATTATCTGCCCTGTTGGGGAGATGTTGCTGAACTGTCTACACAACATCAAAAAGCTTGTTTTCCTAACTGGTAATTAGAGCCTCTCTGTGCGAGCGCTAGTTTATAGAGACACTCCCCGTGAAGCTGCTCCATCCATAAACAAGCCAGGCACGGTCCTGTGACCAGGGGGGTGGCGCAGAGGCCATGGCTAATGAGACGTGGCAGTGGCATTTCTCCTCTTCTAGCCAATTATATTGGGAGAAATAAATAAAGCTAATGAAACTTCCTTTTCATCCCTGTGGAGTGAGACATTGGTCCAGAAACCCCTCTGCTGGAGATCTTTCTGGGAATGTGCTATTTTACTGCTAGAATTCCTTGGAAAGGAAGAAGAAGAAGAAAAAAAAAAAAAACCAAAAAACACTTCGCTGAATTAAATCATTAAATAGATAGACTTGGTTCCATTTGTCAGCGAAGAGGCAGTGTCAGATGCAAAGTGTTTGCTTTCTGGCATGTGACTGAGACAGGCAGCGCGACTCCTGCATCTGGGACGGGAGCTGACTGCTGTGAGCCCGCACCCTACTGAGTTTCTAGAGACATGGTGTCGCTTTGGTACTCTCTCCTGGAGGAGCAGTTTATCATTCAGATGCCAGAAGGCCTCTGGAAGGCCTGGTGTAGTGTGAGTCCTGGATTCTCAGAAGATAATGCTTGGGCTTAAATCCTTTGGCTGGTGCTTATGAGTTCAGTGACCTTGGGCAAGCTCAGTGTCCCCTGCCTCACTTTCTTGATCTGTGAAATGGGGATAATGGAAGACCAAAGGAGCTCCCTCGGCGGGTTGCTTTAAGCATTCAGGTGACAATCAGAAACATGTCTGATCGCTTAGCTGAGCCCCTTCATTGACAGGAGGAGTTTGTTTGACTGCTTTCAGGGCTGAATTCTAAGTAAGAGGAGGGCTGCTTTGCCACACATGGACCTGGCTTCCCTCCCCTCCCTTCTCGCCATGCCTTCTCTCATGGCATTTTGTAGCCATCCCCACTGATGTTAGTCCAAGAATCCAGGCACTCAGATCTCTCAGGGCATCGAAGGCTCTGCCCACAGGGAAGAGGTAAGGGGCCCCGTGGTGACCCTGCTGGGCTCTGTGTGCTCTGATATGACCCCCACTGATAGTGCTAAGTGCATGAACCAATAGGTTCGGTCAACTCTTATCGGGAAGTACTGCATTGCCCCATTTTATCCCACAGTCAGTGTCACAGAGTGAGTGGCAGGGCCAGGGCCAGGGTCAGAGCTCAAGCCAGTGTCACCCTGTTAATTACATCCTCTTCCTTCCTTCCTTCCTTTACCCGTTTTTAATTGTATCTTCTGTCTCTTTATATTCCCTGCGTTTTAAAGGGCCACTGATTGCAAAACACATTTTGATTTCAGAAACATTAAAAAGTGACAAAATGTGCACCTCAAGGCACTCTGTCCTTGAGCAGGTATTCTGTCCTCCAGGCCTGCTACATGAGGTCTCTAAAGGGCAGAGTGCTCCTGCACTGTCGGGTCCACGGAGCAGCATTCAGCTGTGGACAGGGCCTGGAGGAGAGCCAAGGAGCTTGTGCTCAGGAAGGGGAGGACGTCCAGCAAGGCTCTCCTAACTCAGCAACACCACCAGAGAAGGCCAGCGCAGTCACCTGGTGCAGCACGGGCCTGGCTGAGCACGGGCCGGCCACCCTCCGCAGCCCATCAGTAGTCTGCCACCACCGGAGCTGTGCTGTCAGCCCCACCCTGTGCATTCAGGCCCTGTTCCCTACGCTTGGAGCTCCTTCCCTGCCTCCTTCGCCCGGCCGACTTCAACTTGATCTTCTCTGCTCGTTTCAGCCACCACATCTATTGGAAGCTCCCGTGCCATCCTGCCTCTGTGCTTCTGCAGCTCCAGGTTATTTAACTGAACAACGGTGCCAGCACCTTCCCTGGGCCAGGCTCTGTGCTTGGTAACAGGATGAGACCATCAGCACAGCTGGACAAGGTCATGGGAAAGGCAAGGAGACCAGGTAAGAGGCTGCTGCAATGGCGACAGCCTGGATTAAAGCTGCAGCTACGGAGATGATAGCTACATCTATTTTCCCACTAGGCTGCATCCCTAGTGCCCTCCGCAAAAACTCTAAAAGAATTTTGAAACAGTCTCTCTAAATTGTTAAGTTTCCCAGGCTGCATTTGAACTCATGACCTATCTGCCTCAGCCTCCCAGAGTGCTGGGATTATGGGTGTTCCCCACCACTTCTGGAGAGGATAACTTTTTAGAGCACTGACTATATGGCTTCAGGCACCACTGTTATCTTCATTTGACAGATGAAGTAGTGCAGGTTTGAGAAGTTAAGAAGCTTATCAACACAGGGAGCCAGAAGTGGCCCAGGTGGGCTTGGGGCCCAGGGCCTGACCTAGGAGCTCCTGGTATTTACCACTACCCAGGGGATGAGGGGCATTTCAGTCCTAGCAATTGAGAGGGATGGATGCGGGTCAGTGAGAGAGACAGAACCTGAGCTTCTGATCTAAGGCACACAGGCAGAGGACGCTACCACTTGTCAACAGTGAAAGTGCTTTTGGAAGGGAGATGAATGACATTTTGGAAATGGCATGTGCGAATTGTCTTTGGATGCTGTCATGCTATGTTGTCAGTAGAAGGTCTTCTTGTCTTAAAAACAGTTTGGGTGTGAACTGTCGTCAGGAAAACAGCAGTGGCCATTCTCGGTACGGATGAGGTTTCTCAGAACACGAGGGAACAGAGAAGGCTGCCCAGGACACAGAGACGTCGATATTTAAACTGGCTCGTGAAAACAGAGGCTGCTCTCGTTCACAGCGCTCAGAGCAGGGAGTGATTTCCACTTGGCAAGCATCTTCAGGATGAGTAATCGGAGGGAAGGTTCAGGGTGTGGGAGGGTTGCTAAGTGAAGCAGAGGAACAGGGAGGTCAGGCGCCGAGAACACGGAGACCAACAAGATGCTATTGCTCCACCCTCGGGGTGCATCTTGCCTCACAAACGGAAGAGAGCGGAAAAGTCAGGCCGCTGTGACAAGTAAGGTAACTCATTTTAGTAGCTTTTCAGGAAATTGGTGACAGCCAAACATGTGGTGTAAGGGTACAATGTTCCCATTCAGGAGTTTTCAGAGGGGAAATCCCAGAAAGTCTTTCAAAATCATTATGAGGTGAAACCACCCAGTGCTTGAGAGGACAGCATGCAAGATGACGGAGAGACACTGAAATGTGGTAGCAGCCTGGGCCTTGCCCTCCTCAGATGACTAAACACCGCCACATGGAGCGGGAGATCAGCGGTGCCAGCGCCCAGCCCTGCAGATGGCAGCTGCCACACATATCCAGAGTCCTGCCTGCCCCACAGTGAAGCGCAAACATGGGGCGCTTCTGAGAGGTGACTCTGCAGGCAGTGGGCATGTGTCTGTCAGTCGAACGACAGACATTTGGCTCAAGTCTCCCCCTGCCATCTCTCAGCCCCACCATAGCCTCTGTCTTTGCCTCTTAAAGGAAATATCTTTTCTTGGCTGAGTTTGCGCTCATGACCCCCTTCTTCCCCTCCCAGGGTCCTTGTTCTATCACACGTCTTATTTCCCATGTCCATTTGGGTCCTTGTCCTCATGGTTGTTTTCTTTCTCCTGTTATACTCGTCACTTGTCCCCACATGTCTACATCCCTCATAAGTTCCCTAGGAAATGGCTCTTTGCTTATTCCCTTCTCTTTCTCATTCTTTACCTCTTACGCAAATTGTGTTGTGGATCCCATTGTCCCCAGAACCCCACTGTCATAGACCACCAGTGGGCCTCAACCCTTGTACCTCAATGACCAGTAGTGGTGTGTACTGTTGGCATCTCTAGTTGTGGTCAAGAGGATCTGAGAGAAACTCTGTTGGGGCTCTCAGAGACACTTTCCTCCCAGAAAAACGTCCTCCTGAGATAAAGGCCTTCTCATCACTCCTTTCTTCCTGTCACTAAACATGGTTCTATGAGAGTATGATGCTTGGAGCAAGGCAAACATCTTGCTGACAGAAAAATCATGGAGATATCAACATAGGGACTAGACATGTGGAGCTGCTAGAACATTCCAGAACATCCTAGCATGATTTACACAAACTGAGAGATGCCCCCACTTGTTAAGGTACTTCTTATCTGATATTATCACCCCCAATTAGAAGCATTCTAGGCTCCTATTTATTGAAGAGGAAAGTGATACATAGAAAGGTAAGGAAGTCATACAAGAACCCAGGGTACAAGAAAGATCCCAGGTTCAAATCAGGGTCAGGTAACAGGGGCCCAGCATTCCTGCACATAGCACCTCATGTAAGAAAAGGATCTCTGGTTAAAGCCGATGCACCCTCTCCCAGGCTGGGTAAATTCCTTTTATTTTTATTCTGTTTAAACAATTTTATTGATATCTAATTCATGTAAAATAGACTACTAAGCTATACATGTGTAAAATGTGCACTTCCGTGGGCTTTGCTGGCTACGCACCCTTCTCAGGTCATCCCTGCTCCCATGCTGTTTCCAGGCAACCACAGGACAGATTTCTGTCACATAGCTTTTAATATTCTCCTCACAAAGGTGGTGAGCTAAAGCCACACAAAATTCTCCAAAACTTGGTACTATCCTTCATTTTGGCAATCCTAGTGAGCATGGAATGGTATCACACAGCTTTAATTTGTATTCCATATTGGCTAACCTTTTTTTTTTTATGTATTTAGTACAGTGTCTATAGGGTCTCACTACACAGACCAGACTCATAGAGATTCTCCTGTTTTCAGCCTCCCAAGCGCTGGGATTACAGGTGTGTGCCACCATGCCCATTCTCAATTGCCATCTTAGTGTGCCCCAGGGGAGGGGCTGGCACATAACACCAGGGATCAAATCCCTGTCCCTGCATCTGCCTAAGTATGCACTTTAGTCTGCTGAGCTATCTGGCCAGCCCTGCTAAGCATTTATTTTTATACTTATTTGCCATGTGACTATGTTTTCTGTTAAGTGTTTGTTCAAATATTTTGCCATCTCATAAATAAAATGTTTACATTGAGTTATAAGAATCATTTACATATTTTAGAGGTAAGTTCCTTATCTGATAAGTGTATTGCAAATATATCCTTCCAGCTTGTGACTTGCCTTCCATTTGTCCTCTTCTCCTTTTCTTCTTTCCTCTCTCTCCTTCCTACCTTTTCTTGTTTTCTGTCCTTCTTTTCACCCTCCAGCTTGTGGGTTTTGCTTTTTATTCTCTCTCTCTCGCTCTCTCTCTCTCTCTCTCCATCTCCCCTTCCTTTTTCCTTTGGACCCTGCACATCTAAGCAAGTGCTCTCCAACTGAGTAACACCTCCAGTCCTGCTTTCCATCTTCTTAATGATATCTTTGAAGAGAAAAATATTAACATTGAAAAGTGTTTTACTCTTTCTGCAATGTTAAGGTCAACAAAATCAAAGATTCTCAACATGAGCCATTATAATTTTTATCAATGTGCTTATGAACACATTTATAGCTTTAATTAGAACATACAGAACATATAAACAGATTTCCAAGTAGATTCTTAAGTTCAATGAATCCAAAAATTAAAATAAGGCTTAAAACTGCTTCATAATAATTAATTAGGTTGAATTTACATATTTTATACATTAAAACTTCAAGTGAGGAAACTTTAGCTATTAAGACTACTTAAAAGTAATTATTATTTACTGAATTTAATTATTACAGTTTTTATTATTTTAAAAATGTGTATATGAAAGGACTCACTTATTTAAAAGCTTATAGTTAACTCAATAGGAATGAGAAAGTTAGGGCTATTTCACTGTGATATTTTATGACATTCTATTAATAAGGTTTTTTCTCTGCTGTTTTTATCTGTGCATCTTAGCTATACAGAACGTTATTTTGACACATTTATACACACATCTAACATACCTTGATCCTCCCCACTTACCTTTTCCTCTCCTGTGTCACCTTCCTCTTCTCTCTTGGTCTCCTTTCTACTTTCATGTCACCTCTTCTCTCCATTCTTTCCACGTTTCTTGATGTCACGTGATGAGAGTGAGCACGTGACACTCGTCCTTCGGGACGGGCCTACTCCTCCGAGCACACGATGCTCTGCTGCAGCCGTTTGCTCCACGTGGCACAGGTTCATTCTGATCCCAGCACACAGACGCGTTTCCTTTATCCACTCATCTAGGCAGGTGGCCAGCCAGGCCAATTCCATAGCTTAGCAGGGATGAAATGTGCCACACGGGGATGCAGGTGTCCTACAGCCTGCTGACATTCATTTGCTCAATTATACACTAAGGAGTTGTATAGCTGGGCCTTAAGGTAGTTCCATTTTTAGTTTTTTGAGAAACCTCCATACTGATTTCCACAGTGCATCGATGCCAGCATCATAGGGGGATCCTTTATTGTTGCATCTTCACCAAAGTTTTGCTTTTTGAAATCAAAAGGTAGCTATTCTGGGGTGATGTGGAATCCCCAAGTACTTGTGAAGATCAGAATCTTTATTAAAGTCCAAATCAGTAACATTTTGTTCTGTGGTTCATGTCTTCTGTGTTGGCGCAGTTATCAGTTTACAAAATTTTTTCATTCATCAAATATGGGAAGTTGTTGGCTATAATGTCTTCAAATGTTTGCCTGCTCCCCCCGCTTTCATTTCTGATGCTAATATTAGCTATAAATTAAAGCTTCGGACATCATCTCCTAGGTATCTGAAGCTTTCCTAATGGTTTTTTCCCAGCCTTTTTCTGTTGTCTTTTTGAATGGATAATTTCTGTTGATCTATTTTCACATTCTCTCTCTTCTCTTTTTCATTCTTCTATTTAGCTCATCTAGTGAATGTAAAAATTTCAAATATTGTATTTTTTTCAGTGCTGAAATTTCTACTTGAGTTGTTACATGTTCTATTTCTCACATGAGGTCTTATTTCTTTCCATTTTGATCATTTCAACATCTGGGATTATCTTTTCCTTTAAGAGTGACTCACATTTTCTTTTTTTCTATGTCAACCAATTTGGGCTTGTATCTTTTTTCTTTTTTATTATTTAGTACAGGGTCTACAGGATCTCACCACACAGATTGGACTCATAGTGGTCCTGTTTTCAGCCTACCAAGCACTGGAACTACAGGTGCGCCACCACGCTCGGTCTCAATCACTATCTCAGTGTGCCCCATCACTGTCTCAGTGCATCCTGGGAACTGGGCTGGCATGGCCCGCTGGGGATCAAACCCTGCCTAAGCAGGTGCTTTAATCAGCCGAGCTATCGGCCGGCCCTACTGGGCTTGTATCTTAAAGGGCCTCGTGAGTGCTGGGTTGTATAGAATCTGGATTCGGTGATATTTTTCTGAAAGATGTCGAGATTTTTGCTGTAGCAGGGAATTAACCTGATTAGACTCTAACTGCAAGTTCTCTGGTCAAATCGCAGTTCTGTTCTTTAAGCTTTTGTTGTTCTGTTCATGCAGCTTTAGGGTTAGGATCTGTGAAGCTTATATACAAAATCAGGGGATTTCTACCTTCACTCTCTCTCTGCCAGGGTTCCTCACTGCCCAGTGACCTGGGCTATTTCCTCTGGCTCCTTTGGCATAACTGATGGGAGATTTGCACTAAAAACAGTATTTGTCCTTCATGTGCTGCTTTACACCTGTGATTTGTCTTCAGGATGAAGTAGTGGGAGGGGGATGGAGATGGTTTATCACTTTCTTGATAATACTCCTCTAAGTTTTAATTTGATTTCACCTTATAAATTTATTTTTAAAAAGTGACATTTAAGGTATACAACATTATATATATATATATATTTTTTTTCCTCTTGCTGTGATGCAACAAATTAACACACCTACCATTTCATATAGATTTTATTTTCCTCCTAGTCGCAGAACAGCGATAATCTACCCATTTAGCAAAGCCCTCAACACAATACACTGTCACTGAGATCTGGTTCACACATTAGATCTTTTAACTTACACCACCTATTTTTTTACTTTGTATACAGTGACCGATTTAGCTCATCTCCCCCCAAATCCAACTCTGATAACCACTTTTATTCTCTATCTCTGTATAGTTTGGCCTTTCAATATATTTTTAATATTTCATGCCTATATAAGTGAGACCATGCAGCATTTCTGTCGGGCTTACTTCCCTTAGTGGAATGTTCTTCACATTGTGGTAAATGGCAGGATCTCTTTTATCCTAAAGGTCCTATTCTATTTTGCTTATGGTGATACACGTATGTGTCCACATGCACATGTACACACATATGTATGCATATGCACCACACTCCGTATCTCTCTTTCCACCCAATTGCTCATGAATAAACACCTCTGGTGTCACCACCTCACAAACATCCGTGCTCCCATGGTCACTACAACATTATTCTCTGTTCTTTATTTTCCAAGTCATTGGGAGTTTTCAGAGGAAAATGTTACTATTTTCCTCCTAGTGATAGGAGTTTATACTTACCTGCAGGGGGATTTAAGCTACTCAGCTTCAGGGCCAGTCAGTTCCTTTTTTCTTAGTGTGCTCTGGTGGGAGGTTTCCCAAATCCTTTATTTGTTTTTATCTTCCATCTTTTTTTCCCTTTGCTTAAACAAAGGTGTTAAGATTCTTGTTCTGCCCTAACATCTCTCATGTGCTAATTTTCTCAGGAACCCCCTTCCTTGATGCAGCCTCTGAGTACCCTACCTGTAACCCTTACTGTGAGTCCTTGGTCTATCTCACTTGCTTAGTCACTGTATGTTTTCATTCATCGAACCATGCTTAGAATAACTAGACATCAGGGTGTTTATATTCCATTCGCCCCATTTCTTCATGGTCAGCCAAGAACCAAAGATAACAGTGGTGTCCCTGGGTACTTACTGACCATTGATAACACTTATCTTTGATGAGGACCATTGCAGAAGAACTCCAGGCTGCACTTTCCTGACTTGAAAATCCTAAAGTCAAAATGCTCCAAAACTGGAAATGTCAAAGTCTAGACTTCTGGCTTAGGGATGCTCAACCAGTAAAGCAAATATTCCAAAACTGGAGAAAATTTGAAATCGGAAACATTTATGATCTCTAGCATTTCACAAAATAGATACTCGGCCTGTACCACATGGCTCAGGAGTAAGGTCTCTTTTCCTCATGCTCTCTCCAGTGTTGCGGCTTCTGAACGATAATAACTATGTGACTGCCACTGCCACATAGCTTTATGTGCACTGTAATTGTTGCCAAGCATTCTGAAGCAGCCACTCTATGCCTCAGGCACAGAATGGCATCAGGAATAAAGTGGCAAACACTTGCATCATGCCCGAGATTACATTTAAAGGCCCTTAAGCTGGCCCATTTCTTAACGATGTGTCAGGAAAGGGCCGGCCAAATAGCTCAGCACATTAAATTACCTTCAAGCAGGCGCAGGGGTCAGGGGTTCAATCCCTGGGCCTGCTGTGCTGGACTAGCCCCCGGGGGAGCACTGAGACAGCAATTGAGACTGGGCATGGTGGCATGTGCCTGTAATCCCAGAACTTGGGAGGCTATAAACAGGCAGATCCCTAGGAGTCTGATCTAGCAGTGAGACCCTGAACACCTTATAGACACTTCCTTAAAATACAGATAAATAAATATATATAAAATTTTAAAAATGGTGTGTTATGAAGATAAACAAGGTGGGAACGCAACATCAGGAGGCAAGGGGCAACGTCGGTTGTGTGACGTGGTGAAGTGTGATCTGTGAGCTACGAGCACAGATGGCAGGACGCCAAGGCCTAGCGGAGCACACAGCGAGTGCAAAGGCAGCATTGCTGGAAAGGCGGGCACAGGGGGCGTGCCACAAGGCTTGGGAGAGGCGCATGTGGCAGAGAGAGGTGGGCCAAAGGCTCCTGGCGAAGACCGTAAGGCCATCAAACGTGAAAAAAAATTTACTTCTTAAACATGGCTGTCAGAATAGAATAATGAAGGCTGACATATTTAATCAAATTCATTTGCACAGATAAAACTTAAATGCAAAACTAAATTTGTATATATGTGTGTTGTCGCCAATGTTAAAAAAGGGAAATAAAATCCACTAGAAGAGAATTTACTCAAGAAAATCTTCTCTAGAAAAACACCACTGGTCATTTTTATTCCAAAGAGAACTCCCCATTTGCATATACACATGCCTTCACGTACACAAGAGCTCTCCAGTGGCATAAAGTGGTATTTTATATAGTTATAAAAAAAATACTACCTGTCAAGCACTATTTTTTGCATGTGCAACCAAAACCAGTAAGGTTATCTGAGTAAGAAATTTCTGGTGTCTATTATGCAAAGCTTTTAATAGAGCTTGCCTTGAGAAATCATTCCTCAGCCTTTCCCTGCCCCAGTTCAATACAATACTGCTATTTAATTTTGTGACTGCGCAGAGCTGTGCGAGGTACTACGCAGAGCTTAAGTATGAAGAGTTAAATAATTACAAGCAATGCTTTGACTACCCCTTCTCAGATGATCTGGCATTAGAACACAAGCCACAACAAACTGTGTGATGTGCATAAACATAACATGCAGTTTCAACAGTATCTACGTCTCACATCTTTGACAAGTGTGCAAGGCAAATGGTCCTATTCATTAATTCAGGCTGAACACTAGGGCTTGCCTTGTAATCCTGTTGGCAGCCCAGAATCTCATAATGCTGCAAATTGCATGATATGTTCTGATGGCCCCTGCTCTTCTCAACCCTAGAAGAGACATGATCAAAGATTTAAGACAAACTTACACAACTGGGCAATCATCGTGCTAAGCTCATTCACAATTCTCTGTTTTGAGCCTTGGAAACCCAGTTTAAGATCATTTTAAAGAATCTTTCCCCTTCAGGAACTTTTTATTTCTTTTTACAATTAATTGGAACAGTAGAGGACCGATGTTCCTTGCACACTGAGGTGGGAGCTATAAAACAAGGTGTGATTAGAAGGAATGGCTATGATCAAGAAAACAATAACGAACACTGGTGGGGCTGTGCACAGAAAGGAAGGTTCTTCTTCCACTGTTGGGAGCGCAGGTCGGTGTAGCCACTATGGAAATCCTCAGTAGAATTAGAGGTCCCACTTGACTCAGCTTTTCTCCTTCTGGGATCCTCCCAGAATTAAAAACATCATACTACTGGGATATAAGAACACCTATTGGCTGGGTGTGGTGGCGCATACCTGTAATCCCAGCACTCGGGAGGCTGAGGCAGGAGGATTGTTGTGAGTTTGAGAGCAGCCTGAGCTACAAAGTGAGCTTAAGGCCAGCCTGAACTGCATAGTGAGACCCTGTCTCAAAAAGACAAAAAAAAAACCCACCTATTTTATAGCAGCACAATTTATAATAACTAAATCTTGGAAGCAACTCAAATCCTTATCAAGTAATGGATAAAAAAATAAAAAAAAAAACATGTGTTTTTATATAATGGGCTACTACTCACCCATAAAGAAAAGCTTGAGACTTTTATAGGTAAAAGGATGCAACTCCCGACCATACTCCTAAGTGAAAGAAACCAGACCCACATGTGCAAACATTAAACTGCTTCACCAGTTAAGAAATCTGAAAAAGCAAATAAGATCCAAAAATGGATAACAGACGCTGTGAATATGTAAGAAACGGAACAAAAGGATGGGAGAAAGGAGAAGTAAAGGAAAAATATGCACATATACAAGACAGTTAAGATAGTTATACAGCTGGCTTCTCTTGGTTCCTTAAGGGAAAAGTTTTGTGCTCGTAATTTTCTGGACAATGTGTATCTTGTACACTGAACAACTACTGTGAGTATAATATACAATGTGTTGATTATTGTTACTCTCCTACTAGCATGTTTCCACACCCTTTTATTTCTTGCTTTCCTCTATGTAAAATAAAATTTCAAAAAAGCAAAGTGCCTTAGCTTGTTTTCTGTCGACTATAATGTAATACTTGGGTTAGGTACTTCATATAAAAGGTGTATGTACCTCATGGCTCTGGGGGCCCAAGAGCATGGCGCAGGCATCATAATGGAAGCGCGTTACTCCCTGGTGAAGGCCACACAGCAGAGGGCATTACAATGGCCACAGCATGTGGAAGAGGGAGAGATCACAGCACAAGAAACCAGAAGCAACTGGGGCCCCCAAGGAGGACTACGCTCTTCCCTTGTTCTAATGGTAAACTTCTTATGACCCAAGGACTTCCCACTAGGCTCTGCCTTTTAAAGGTCCCACTGCATTTCCTACATCATAAAATTGGGTACTGTGCGTCTCCATGGGAACAAGTCAAAACCACAGCAGAGAGTAAAACACTGTCTGACAAGTTATCACCTTCAGCTCAGTTTCTTAATCTCCAGTGAAAATTCCTGCTGGAACAGCCTGTTCCTTCTCCTCCACTCTTTACCACACTGAACCAGGTGCAATCAGGGAAGGGGTTTCTTGGTCTTCCTTAGGCTTTGTGAATTCCAGGATGAAATCAGGGTTTCTAGTCAACACTGGGTATTCTGCCAGGCAAGGTGGTCAGAGATGCTGAATGCAGCTGGGCTGCTGCAGCTGAGCTGGGACCAAACTTTCAGCTCTGAAAATCAGTTCCAAGAAAGACAGGGTACCATTCAGAAGCAGGGGCCTGAGCCTTGGGCTGCGTGTCAGGACACTTGTATGCCCACTGATGAACTGGGTGATCCTGGCCACGTTCCCCCACCTTTCTGAGACAAAAAGAAAACTCAAAACACAGCAAGCATCATCCTCATGACATCTTTTATTGTGTTTCACAATATTAAGGCACTTATTTTTGGTAGGTTTTCCATTTTTAAACAGAATCACAAGTGAATGCACTAATAGTGATATTATCTGAGTGATACATTTATTTTAATATAACCAGGAAATATGTTTTTCCTGGTTCTCAGAAACATTTTTCAACTCTATTCTGAATCTCTATTGGGGAACACAGCTATTTTGCTACTTAAAAATGGTGGGAATTTCATGACTTCTTTTTCTTAGCATATTTTTGAATTATTTCAAACCAATTCTTTGACTTACTAGTTTTTTGTGAGAAAAGGATTTAAATTTCCAGTACTTGTAATCATCTCCAGAATGCTCCCAAATTTTGTCCATGGACCATGAGAAAGTGCACCTTCTTTGGTCCTCTGTGATTAAATTCTTCCTCTTTCCCTCCTGAGTTCCCCAGTATGGAGTCAGAGCCCTTGTATTTATGGTCCCTGTGTCACCACTTCCCAGGCCTCCAGTGCCTCATTAGTTGGGCCCCTCCTGCCCTCTTAGGTCTAAACCTGTTGTTAAGAAAAAATAAACACAAACCAGAGTCCCAGTAAAGCACTACAGGACATTTTAATTTAGAAAATTTTTAATTCTTTTGCACATAACAATGAACAATGGTGTGTCACCAATCTGCAGTATAATTAACTCTTTGTCTTTTGTTCTTCATGAATTTACATATTCAATTATCTTTCTATTTAATTTCCCATCATTTTCTACGATGACTAAAACTCTTTTAACAAGAAAGGCTTTTTTTTTTTTAACTTAATGGACTTTATGGTTCATTTATAACCAGTCAGTTTTTTAAAGTCGGCTTAGGTTCAGTGAATACTACTGCATAATGCTGCAAAGTTCCACTGCCAGAATTCGGAGGACGGGGAAACTTGCTCTCCCAGATGGTTCCTGAAAAAAGACTGCAAGGATCGGCTGGATATGGTGATGCAGACTGTAATCCAGGCTACTTGGGAGACTGAGGCAGGAGAACTGCAAGCCCAAGGCCATAACTGGCAATTACTGAGGCCTTCTCAAATAAAAGGGCTAGGAATGTAGCTCAACATTCCCTAGGTTCCCTCCTCACAAGCAAGCGCACAAGCAACCTACATGGATAAAAGCATACCAGGACCAGTTGTTAAGGAGGTGTAGCAAAACACAGTATATAAAAATGATGCTAGCTCTAAATAACACACTGTTCCACCAAGAGACATTGTGCATTTAACCACTTGGGCTGTCAGGTTCATGAGGCTGAAGGCCTGTTTTGGCCCCCCACCAGAATTGCTGCTTTGTTTTTGTTGAGGAGTCTGTACCAGTTCCTACTTTCTTTTAACAAAGCAGATAACCTTTTGAGGCTGGTAAACAAAAGAGTATCCTGACCCAAGGAGAATCCTGCTGTCTAATGTCCTTAGCACCAGAAAACTGCAGATGAGCAAAGTGGGCTGCAGAGTGGCTCTCCACACCACAGCTCAGAGCCTTGATTAGTCTTCTGGGTGAGATTTGCACAAACAACCGCCTTTGCGCAAAAGTAACTTCTGTAGTAGTTAGAAGGCAAATTCAAGTTCTGACTTGCAGCAAGTGTATTCTGTTCCCAGCATTAGCTACAGGTGACGCTTCAGAATTTCACAGCCAATGGTAGCTATTTGGCTCTTTGTTAAAGTAAGTCTACACAGCTCTGGCAAGAGAGAGAGAGTGCTATTTATTTTGCTAAAAAGGAAGGAGATGACCTTTGTTTTGCTAACATTTTGGGAGTCATGACCACAATTTAATATAATCAGATTCAGTTTCTTCAAGGAATTAGCAAAGATCACACTTAGATATCAAGCTGGGACTGAGGTCAATAGGTAGACATCGATCATATGCTGCCAGGAAGAATCTAATTTGAAAGGAGAGTTGAGAGATATACCATCAGGAGGATTTTCTCAAACATTTATGCAGAGATAGTTAACATTGCAATAATTATAAAATTATTTCCAGGCTTTCTGGGAGGCAGTTCTATTGTGAATATAATTTAGCATACAATTTATGCAAAAGGAAGTGAATTATCACAACTGCCCGGTCTATGCTTACACTGCAACAAAGGGCTGTGTGCTGCTGCTGTTTCTGGCAAAAAAAAAAAAAAAAAAACTGAAGGTGAAAGGGTAGCAGATCACAAGAGTGATCATTCCTTCATCAGCTCCACCAGATCATCTCCTAGTCCCTTCTCACTCAGCTCATCTAAACTGTAGTACCGATGAACGATTTTCTCAGTGGTGACCACCACAACTCGGAGCCCATGGGTGTCTTTGCCCAACTGGCATCCGATGGCAGATGAGACCACCATATCCAGGTTCTTGTAGGTGCCTCCAGCATTCCTGTGGTAGTGGCCCGAGAACACAGCTTTGATGCCTGCAAGGAAGGAACAAGACATTAGGGAGGGGGGTCACCATGCTTTATTTTGAGAACGCTACCATATTATTGTATTCAGTGTGATTTTTACTCTCAGTATAACAGAAAAGAAGGTAGGTGATAGATATGACATCTAGACTTTTTGCCAAGATAACTCATATACACACTGCATTATTAACACATTTGTCATAACTAGTACAAGAAGGTGCCAGGAAACAAGATGAAAGAAGAAAGAGGCAGCAAATGCTTTGGAAGACATAAAGGAGAATGAAGAAAACATTATGCAGCCTGCATCAATATCTACATGACAGAAGGCTACACAGGCACAAGAAGTGGTATTTATTACAGACACAGCATGGTGGTGGAGGGTTGCCTAGCATTTATGAAGCCCTGGTTTCAACTCTGTTATGGTGTAGATTAAAATGCCCCTCAAAACATCATGTGTTTGAGGAGCACGCTTTTGAAAGGTGCCTGAATTTTGAGATGATTTGCTGTTAGGACGGAGGAGCTGGCTGGAAGAAGTGGGCCACTGGGACCTGTAAGCATTTCCCAGAAGGGCTCATCTCGTCCCCAGTCCTGCCTTCACACTCTGTCTGGTGCTCTACTATCAGGCCATGAGCTGCTGCTTCCCTGCCACGCTGCTCTGCCTTGGAGTCATGCGACTGGATGAAACCTTAAAACCTGTGAGAGGAAATAAGCTTCCTCAAGTTGTGGGTGTCAGATATCCTGTCAGTGATGAGAAAGTACTGCAAAACAAACAAACAAACAAACGTTTTGGTGCTCTAGTTAAGGGGATGTTCAACACTTAATGTCTCGGCAGTGCTCCAAAAGTACAGCCATAATAGATACAATGTAGGAAGACGGAAGGATGTTAAGCTCTCTATGGGCCAGAAACAACACAGAAAAGTAATGAGTGGGATCACAGTGTTGCTGGAGCAAAGCTCTGAAGGACTGCAGAAAATGATGCACTTTCTGAGAGACGGGGAAAGCTGTGTAGCTCTGGTGAAACTAGACATGTATGGAGCTTCTGTCTATGGAAGGAAGCTGAAGGACACTGCCGATGCCTGAGGCTGGAGCAGGGTTACGGTTATGCTTTGTATCTAGTAGTCCCCCCAGAGCCTCATGGGGGTGTAACACTCAGCAGTGGAACCTGGTCTGAGTAGGCGCATCACTGGGGGCGCAGCTTGGAGGGATTATCTCCCTCTCCCTTCCCTGGATCTGTCTCTGCTTCTTGTCCATCATGCTCAAAGCAACCCTCCTCTGCATGCCGCCCTGCCTTGCAGCCAGCTGACTATAGACTGAAACTTCTACAAACTGTGAGCCAAAATAAGCCTTTCCTCCTTCCACTTCTGGGTGTGAGTGTTGCATTTCAGGGACAAAAAGTAACGAAGACAAGTGGGCTGGCCAGTGTTTGATGACCTGCTACCAGTACTGATTTAAAAGAAAACTCGATTAGCAACGTGCGTTAATTACTCCTGTCACAGTTCCTGTCAAGTCGCCAGTGTGATGCCATTGGATCAGCCATGGGAAAAGATACTCAGCCACACATTATGCAGTGCTTCCACCACACAGTGCAGAAGCTGCGTGATCTTGGGAGCACAGACAACAGTCATACTCTACGCAGATGGTAGTCACCGGTAGCAAGGAATTACAGTATGACAAGTTCTGAGGATTTATTACCTTTGTTATTTAATACATAATCGTTCTTTCATACTCATGGGGGATTGGTTCCAGGAACTCCCAGTGGATTCCAAAATCTGAGATACTCGAGTCCCTCCTGTGAGCTGCCACAGGATTAGCATATAATCTATACGCATCCTTCTGTGTGCACTTTAAATAATCTCCAGGGATACTTACTGCACCCAATACTAAGCAAATAGTTTTTCACTGTATTGTTTAGCAGATAATGAGAAGAACAATAAATCTACATGTTCAATATAGATGTAATTATTATAAAAATATTTTTTGAGATGCTGTTGTACTAACTATAATATAGTAACTGTGATATTTAATAACCACTTCACAAAATTCCTTAAAATCTTAATCATGGGGATGGGGTGTAGCTCAGTGGTAGAGCATGTGCTTGCATGTATAAGGCCCATGTTCAGTCCCCAACACACACACACACACACACACACACACACACACACACAATTACTAGTTGGTTCTAATGAACTGGGAGGTGTCTCTGGCACGTCACTGGGCTGAGGCTTATCACCATCTAAGAGTCTAGAAGGAAGGACGGATATAGGCTCACACCTAGGAACTGACCCTCATCTTCCTAATGTTTCTGAGGGGCTCTAACCCACCATTATGAGGGCTAGTCCTTGGACACAGGGATGTGGGTGGAGGTAACCAAAGATACCAGGCAGGGAGAAGTAGGTCAAGACAGAAAGAATGAGAGAAGAGCAAACAAAAAAGTGACTATTCCCAAATTGATCCTGCAATACAAAAATCAGCCATGAAGAACTCCCCTACTAACAGCCTATAAATTCTTCCCCCAGGAACACGCATTTAGTCCATGTTACCGTTTACATCTAGAATAATGCCCCCCCCCCCATTTCATATATTCAGCAGTGGGGCTTTAGGAAGGTAATTGGATCGTAGGGATTATTAATCGGTGGATTAATTTACTCATGAGTTCCTGGTTAAATATGCCACTAGGAAGTAGGCCCTGGCCAGAGGTGGGTCACCAGGGACATGACTCACAGGGCTGTGTTCCTGTCCCTAGCTGTCATGCCACCGTCCACCTCCTGGCTGTGATGAAGGGGGCTCGCTCTCTCCCCTATGCCTTCCACCACGCCACTTCTGCCTTGGAGCCAGCTGGTTATGGTGTGAATTGTCTGAAAACCAGGAGCAAAAATCAACTTCTTCTCCTTTAAGTTGCAGGTGCTGGGCACTTTGTCCCCGCAACAGGAAAGTTGAAATTACATAAAATTGGGGGGCAAGTATTTGAAATATCAAAGTCCTTAATAAATGACTAATAGCCACAAAAAGATATTATGAAACATAGCAGGGATACATGAGAATAGTGGGCAGTAATATTTAGAAATGCTACTCATAAAGGATAAACTCATTAAACTGTAAAATTAAAAAACTCTCAATAAATGGAATAAATTCTAGATGGGACACTAATTAAAGAATTTGGTAAATTAATAGGTAGAATCAAGGAAATGCATATGAAAACAACACAGAGACCCAGATACAAGCCACACAAACAAACAACTCAAAAAGCTCAGAGAAAGGGTGAAGTATCAGCAGATGGGTAAGGGGAGAAAAAAGAAAGAAGAAAATAGCAGTGAAAAGAATTTGAAGAATGCACAATGGAAAAATTTCCAAAAAAAGAAGATATGGATCTAAGATAAAAAGCACTAAGTAGGAAACAAAACTTATCCCACACTATTATATAATGGGGTAAATTGATCAACAAGGAGAAAGAGAAAAGCCTATAGTAAAAATATTACAAAATGCAGGCAGGTGCAAAGCCTGGGTTTGATCCCCGGGCCTACCATGCCAGCCATGCCCCAGGGTGCGCTGAGACAGCAATTGAGACCGGGCATGGTGGCGTGCACCTGTTAATCCCAGCACTTGGGAGGCTGTAAACAGGCAGATCACTATGAGTCTGATCAAGTAGTGAGACCCTGAATACCTTACAGACCCTTCCCTAAAATATAGAAAGAAAAAACATATTGGGAAGGATTGACAATTAGATAGAAAGTAGACATCCTAGCATGATAGCATCAGAGTAATATCTTCTAAATCTTGAGGACAAATAACTATGAACCTCAATATTTATACCTAAATTGTCTTTTAAGTTTGAGGCAAAATAGGTTCTTTTTTTATTTTCCCCCAGAACCGGGGATCGAACTCAGGCCCCTGCGCTTGCCAGGGAAGCGCTTATTCCACTGAGCCATCTCCCCGGCTTGCAAAATAAAGACATATTTAGAAATATAAAAGAGGTAACATTCCAAATTTTTTACTAAAAAGAATTAAGAATATATTTCAGCAACAGAAGAGATGAAGTATTAAACACAATGATGAGCTAACAATAATAAAATATTTTAATACATTTAAATACTGATTGCTTTTTCCTATTTTTTATTTAAAAATGAAGCAGTCTCAACAATGTGAAGATGGGAAGTTCAATGAAAAATGAAAGCATGTAAAATTAATTCATGTTTGCAAGAAAGGAAAAGTATTGGATTACTGGGCACAGGCTTGAAAAAAAATAGATAATCATTTTCTTCAAAATAGGCATAGGCAAACCAATGAAAACTAGATAAACTGGACTTCATCAAAATTAAAAAGTTCTGTGCTTCACAAAACAAAAAAAGGAAAGACAACCAAGAAATAAGAGAAAATATTTGCAAATTGTCTGATAAGGGTCTAATATCCAGACAAGCTAAAAAAGTTGTTAACAATTCCATGCTAGGAGGCCAATCCAATTAACAAAGAAGCAAAGGCTCTGAACAGACATTTCTCTAAAGAAGATAAACAAATGGCCAATAAGCACACGAAAAGATGTTCAAAATCATGAATCATGGGGGAAGTGCAAATCAGCAGTATGGTGAGATGCCACGTCACACTCACCAGGACGCCTATAACAGGAAAGATGGAAAGTATCTTGTTCACAGGCCTTTGGAGAGATTCAAACCCTCTTTCAGCACTGGTGGGAATATAAATGGCATAGCTTGAGGAAAATACTCAGGCAGGTCCTCAGAATGTTAAAACACTTAGTTACTACCAGCCAGCAGCTTTATGAGTACTCTGTATATATGATCAAAAAATACAATGCCTGTGTAAATTTAAAGAAAATTGTTACGCTAATCCCCCTCAGGAGACTCCTTGATGCCTCCAACACACTTAACTCATCATTTTTTACTACTTTCTGAAGCATTTCTGCAAATTTTCTTTTGCAAGTATCTTTAGTTGTGCTGTCTTCTGTGATTGTTATGAGTTGTGGGCTGCCTCAACTGTTCCTGAATCTCTCCAAAATATTTACTGCACATGGTCTTGTTGACTTTGGGGGAAAGAGTCAGAGGTCTCATAATGCTAGATCCATGAATAAGATGGCTGAGGACACACTGAAATGGTTTTCTGAGTCTGTCTTTGTAGAGCATGGTAGGCAAACACTGTATTTATCACCCCTCGGAAAGTAGGTCATGACAGAAAATTTCTAGAACTGCTTCAGAAAGTGGCAACAATTATGGCATAAATGTATGCAAAGTATGTGGGGGGTGGCTATTTTGAGAGAGGAGCCAATGGCAATACATCTTTTACCGTAAGGAATCATTCAAGTTTTTGATCAGCTTTTATATACTCAAGAAAAATGAAAACATCTGTATAAAACCTGTACATGAATATTTATTGCAGCAGAATTCAAAAAAGTAGAAATAAACTAATTGTTCATCAAATGATGACAGGTAAATAAAATGTCACCTACACATACAATAGAACAATGTTCAGCCAACAAAAGAATTAAGAACGGATACCTGCTCCAGTGTGGATGGACTGTGGAAACCCTGTGCTACATGAAAACAGCCAGACACCAAAAGCCACAAAGTATTATCCTATTTATATGAAATGCCCAGATTTTGCAGGCAAATCTATAGAGACAGAAAGTAGATCATTATTGCTCAAGGTTGGGCAAATAGGGAATGACTGTTAATGAGTATGGGGTTTATTTGTGGAATGATAAAAATTGACTGCAATTAGGCAGTGGTGATGGGTGCAGAATCTTGTGAATATACTAAAATCACTGATTTTTACACTCTAAATGGGTGAATTTTATGGTGTGCGGATTATTGCACAATAAAAATGTAGAAAATATAAATGGTACAAAAGGAGAGGAGGATAAAATGATTCACGTGGCAGTGGATTGGAGTTGGCAATGTAAGTAAAAATTCATGTTTGGCTTAACATCAACGCAGATGGCTGTATATGGGAACAATTACAGATGCATATAGACAAGGGCTGGTTAGTACACAGACACCTATGCTCCTGCTCTACCTGCAGAACGCAGCTGGAAGCGAGGACACAGTGGTTACAGGCGCCCCACAGTGCTCAGACCTTGCTTCCCAATAACCACTGGTTAGTAACAGGAGCTATGGATTCTCGGAGAAATGGCTGAGGGCAGGACTGGGGCAGGAAAAACAAGAAGAGTCTGAATACTTTAAAGAAAGCCCCCAACAGTCTAGGCTTTATACATGAGCAACAAAATCCACCAGTGATGGATTATAATCCAAAGCATAAAGAGTATAGTATAGAGAGGTTAAAAAAAGAAAAAGAGTAACTGTATGTTAGAGGAACTGGACAGACATCACCTGCACTAAGTCATGAGTGCACTCTTGATATGGTTGTGACAAAACATTTTACCTCTGTGGTCTTTCTCCCTTAAACCCACAACTCTAGTCCACTCATGAGAAAAACATCAGATAAATTCCAGGAGAGACGCCCTGCAAAACTCCTGACCAGTGCTACTCAAAACTGTCAAAGTCAATGAAACAAGGAAGTCTGAGCAGCTATTACAGCCAAAAGCAGCCTAAGAAGATACAGTGACTAGGGCTGGGGAGCTAGCTCCTGGTCTAAATGCCCATGGCAGCCTGGATCACCAGGTGTGCTGTGCAGGCCACGGAAACTGGATGTGGTGACGCACACCTGTAACACTAGCACTAGGGAGGTCAAGACAGGAGATCACTATAGGTCTGAGCTTTACAGTAAGACCCTGTATCAAATAAATAGATTAAAAAAGATACAGTGGTTAGAGGTAATTCATTTGTGTTTAAAAAAACAGTGAATTTTAGTACAGTTTTAGATTTACAGAAAAATTACAAAGAAAACACAGGCAATTCATATATTCTTATACTCTGTATTCCCCTTTATGAATATTTGATAGCACCTTTTTATTATAATTAATAAATATTGATATTAATTTAAGTTGATAATCAGATACCCTTAGTTTTTCATAATGTCCTTTTTTTGTTCCAAGGTCCCAAGAATTTTCACAAAGTCCATCCTGAGGAATGAGGAAAAAGACAGTCAAAGATTGAGAATGATGGTTAAGAAAGACAATGGACAAAGGAAAGGAGGAAAAACAGCAATAAAAAAAGAAAAAAAAAAACACATGAAGGAAATAAGTTTACATTGTTTGGGGCATTTGTTTTGGTTTATCAGGACTTAGGGGGACTTCAAACAGTGTTGTTGACACAATAGCCACATAGGTAAGCAGGAACTGGACACTCACTGGTGGAAAGGTGTGACTCTTGGCAGCTGAGGTGTGTGGCTAGGAATGCCAAGGAAGGTGACTCAGTTTTCCCTACTTAAAACAGCCAAGGATGGGGAAAACTTGATACGTCTATCAACAATGTCAACAGGTATAACTCATTTCAAGGGGGCAATCTGTCAATACTGTCTCATATTTTACTTTGTATTTATCTCGATCCAGCAAAGATCCAGCAAAGGCATTCTGGTAGTCATCCCTTCAGAATCCTCAAAGATCAAGGTGTGTGCATGTGTAGGAACCATAGGAACATTTGTAGGAACCATTTGTAATGTTCACTTATGGGAGATGGCTTACAGCACACTAGTTTCCTCTTATTTAGGTAGGACACATTCCAAGACCCCCACTAAAGGCTGAAATCATACTCAGTACCAAACATTATTGTCCTGAGCCCTGCAGCATTGCCTAATCATACTGGAATTAATGTGTCCTTCATGTTTTATATCTTGCTGCCTCCTTGCACTTTTGCACTCTGGAACCATTACTAAATAAAATCACTGTTACTGTTGATATTCAGACATAGATAGTGATGTGAAGCTCAACTGCCTCTGTTACAGGGCAATAACATCACTAAGCTTCTCTTCTGGATAGTTAACAACTAAAGTTTGCATGTACCTCTTTTTTTAAAAACCATTTAATCATTTATTTATTTGGTACATTTCAGACTCATAGTGATCCTCCTGTCTCAGCCTCCCCAGCACTAGCATTACAGGAATACACTACCACACCTGGTTCTGGGGCTGGCATAGAATGTGGTACCAGAGAACAGAAGTATATGATGCCATAATAGTTGATAAAATAATCAAGAACGTTATTAAATAACTACCATGTGAGTATCATATGACCAATGGCTTCATTCACATCAGGATGGGATGGACCAGGATGGCGCTAGATGAGAGTTCATCCTATTACTCAGAATGACAAAATTTCAAACTTATTGTTTGTTCCTGGAATTTCCCATTTAATATTTTTGAACTATAATTGATCATAGAGGTAACTTCAGATGAGGGAGAATAATTGTATATACATTAAAAGAGGTACACTGTTCTGTGGTGATAGCTCAATGGTCTAAGCACCTATTTGGCAAGTGCAAGGATCCCAGTTCAATCCCCAGTACCACATTCTATGTCCAAACCACTCTACTTACATACATAGATAACTCTCTTTCTTCCACTCTCTCTCCTGTCCTACTCAACTCAGTAACTCTTTTCTTCTGAACAAGTTAATGCCCTTTCCCCATTATCTCCTGTACCTTCCATATTCTAGTTTTCTCTTTCAGGTTCTCACACTAAGGAAATAATATGTTTGCACATGCAGACCTCATTTAATTCACTTAAAAGTATGTTCTCTAGTTGCATCTATTTACTGACAAAAGACTCAAAGTTATCCTGTTTTATAGCTGAATAATACTCCATTGTATAAAAATACCATGTCTCCTTTATCTATTCTTCAGTTGATGGGTATCTGGGTTGTTTCCAGGAGTCAGCTATAACAAATTGTGCTGCTATAAACATGGTGCACATACATCACTGTGGTATGAGGCTTTCAGTTCTTTTGGAAAAATATCCTGAGGGGAATAGCTGGCTTGAATGAGATCTCTAATCCTTCTTCTGAAGTTATCTTCACACTGATTTCCATAGTGACTGTACCAGCCTGCACTCCCTCCAACAGTGCCGAAGTGTTCTTGTTCTCTGTATTACACAGAATGTTTACAAAAATCATGAGCTTATCTGGTGCTCATGAATAAAACATAAATAAGACACGAACAGGGTAGGAGCGATCGGATGGGCCAAGGAAAGGTAGCAAGGTGCTGTTACACCAAGGCCTGAGATGTACAGTTTAAAGGTGGCAGCTGAAATGGACAGCTTTGGCACCCAATATATCCTTGCCAAAAACAGGTATCTGAACTGCCCAACTACACAGCTTGGAGGGGCTATAGAAACCACCTTTTCCTCCACAGCCTTCCTAGGTTTCAAAGCCTCCTGGCTTGTAGTGTTTAAGACATAACAGTGAGCCTATGAGCTTAGCTTTAGCTCAGGGAATTCTGAGTGGCTGAGCACTGAACATCATTATTACTTTTTGTATGCTACTTTGTTTATGAAATTGGTCTTTATGCCTAATTCACGGTTGCAAACTGCACTGTTTTGGAAAGAATGTCTAACCACTTTAAAATGAGCTTTGCATCAGCAGTAGTGAGTTGTAAAAACTCATTTATGTTTAAATTTCATGCCACATTCACTGGCATTTGCAAAAATGGGAGTAACAGCAGTAAACTGGCCAAGTGGCCACTGGAGCTTTCAAAGCAGAGCTCACTGGTCCTTGCATAGCCAGGCTGCTCTGCTACCCACATATCCCTGTGTCCTCTTCTTTGGCTCCCCATTTATTACAAAATCTGAAGACAAAGAAAATATAACCACATGAGGATTCTTTATCTTTTTTTAAGACGAGGTATTTATTATGCTGTCTTGTTAAACTAAGGAATAGTGAAAAGGTGTTTGTCTCATTGCTGTTTTTTCCTTTGTGGGTTTATTTTTGCCTCTTTATATTGCATATTGTTTTGTTTATTTTAAAGAGAATAAAAATAAATATCATAATCTCAAAACAAGATAGGAAATTAATAATGGTTGTCATCTTGCATAATGTTATCTTCAAAGTAATTGCTCAGATTACCAGACATAGGCCACAGGCATGCAAATTGATCAAATAATTAAGCTTTAACTGCTCCTTTCAATAAACCAAGAGAAATTAGTAGTATAATTATCTTAGCTATTGTGTGTGTGTGTGTGTGTAGTGTATATATACATATATATATTTCTCCCTTTTCTTTTTTCCTTTCCCCCATCCCAGTTGTTCTTTCCTTTTAAACAATTTCTTTCCCTTTCATAACAGTTTTTGGATTTTATTTACTCTTTCAGTTTCTTGCACAAGGGACACAATATGATGTTCACCCATGCAAAACTAATTTATTTCACTTGTGTGTATGACCCCTAGTTGCATCCATTCACCTTCAAAAGCTTGTGTTTATAGCTGAATAATACTCCACTGTATATAAAAATTCATTTTTAATCCATTCCTCAGGTGATGGACATAGGGGTGGTTTCCAAGATTTAGCTATGACAAATTGTGTCATGAACATGGGTAGATATATACCACTGTGGTAGGATGTTTTCATTTCTTCTGGAAAAATACCCAGAAGGGGAACAGCTGGTTTGAATGGGACCTCTAATCCTAGTTTTTTGAGGAATCTCCACACTGATTCATACAGTGGTTGTAGCAGTCTATCCTTCCACTAATAGTAGAAAAGGGTTCCTTTTTCCCCACAGCCCCTCAAGCATTTTTTACTGGTTGACTTTTTCATGGTAGCCATTCTTTCTGGGGTGAGATAGACTCTCAGTGTTGTTTTAATTTGCATTTTTGAATGACCAATGATATTGAACATTTTTTCATATATTTATTTTCCATTTCTATTTCTTCCTCCCCCACACACACCCAGTTGTATTATAGAAGTGTGTGCTCATCCCACTTTTGACTGGGTCTTTGAATTTTGGGGGTCTGTTTTTTTTTTCAATTCTTTTTATGTTCTAGATACAAGTCCTTTGTTTGAGGGACAGTTGGCTAAACTTTTTCCCAATTCATGGGTTTTCTTTTTACTCTGTTAGTGATTTCTTTTGATGGGCAAAAACTTTTTAATCAGGTGAGGTTCCAGTTGTTGTCTCTTTGAAGCATTCCCTGTGCAGTTTGGTCTTTGTTTACAAACTTTCTGCCTACTCCCATGTCTTCAAGATTTCTACCTGCTTTCTCTTCAAGTAGATTTAGTGTTTCTGTTTCAATCTTTTGATCTTTGAGCCATCTGGACTTTAATGCGTGATGATAGACATGGGCCTAGTTTTAGTCTTTCACATGTGGAGAGCCAGTTTTCCCAGCGCCATTTATTAAAGAGGCTATTTTTCTTTCAGTGAACATATTTGACCCCTTTGTTAAAGATGAGTGGTTGTGTCTGCATCTTCTCATCTGTTTCATTGATCCTCAGGTCTGTCTTTTTCTACCAGTACCATGCTGATTTTATTACAGTAGCCTTGTATAATTTATCTTTTTCTTTTCTTTTGTGTGCGTGTGTGTGTGTGTGTGTGTGTGTGTGTGTGTGTGTGTGTGAGAGAGAGAGAAAGAGAGAGAGAGAAAATTTGGTACAGGATCTCACTAACACAGATTGGACTCATGATCCTCTTGTTTTCAGCCTGTTCAGATCTGGGATTACATGCATGTGCCACCACTCCTGGACTCTGTACCCAGCTCAGCATACCCTGGGGGGCAGGGCAAGTATGGCATGCAGGACTAGAGACTGAACACTGGTCCAAGCACTTAGTCTGCTGAGCTATCTTGCTGGTCCTCTTGTAGTATAATTTTAAGCAAGGGACTGTGAAGCCTCCTGCCTTGCCTTTGTAGCCCAGGATTTCTTTTACCATTCTGAGCCTCTTCTGATTCCAGATGAATTTTAGAAATGTCTTGTCTAGATCTGTGAAGTATACTAATGTCATTTTGATTGGGACTGCATTAGATCTGTTTAAAAGTTTTTTGTAGTATGGCCTTTTTCTCAATGTTGGTTCCTTCTATCTACAAGCAAAGAAAATCTTTCCATTTTCTGAAATCTTTGATCTATTTTTTCACAGTATATAATTTTCAGTGTATAAATGTTTTACTTCCTTTGATACATTGATTGATATACTATCTATCTATGTATCTATCTATATACACACACACACACATACCTATATAATATATATATGTATATGTACAGGGTCTATAGGATCTCACTACACAGACTGGACTCATGGTGATCCTCCTATCTTCAGACTCCCAAGTGCTGAGATTACAGGTGTGCCACCATACCCAGTATCATTCGGGTGCACCCAGGGAGTGGGAATGGCACAGCATGCTGGGGATTAAACCCTGCTCCCTGCACCTGCCTAAGCAGTAGCATTAGTACACTGATCTTTCTGGCTGGCTCTCATTGATTCTTAGTATTTCATTTTTTTGGATGGTACTGTGAAGGGTGTTGCTTCCCTAATTTCTTGTCTATAGGAATGCTATTGATTTTTGAGTGTTAACTTTATATCCAGCTTTGCTACTAAATTTGGTTATTAAATCTAGAAGTCTTGGAGACGACCCAGGCCACTAAATCCTGAAGAGACCCAGAGTGCAGGCCCAGCATGGAACCCTCCAGCAGAACTCCCTGCAAAGAGGCTAGAGGCAAGACCCACTCAGCTGATTCAGGAGCAGAACATATTGCCAGTGTGACACAAAGGGTTCACCTGCAAGGCTGCAGCAGGAAGAAGTGGAGCACAGCAGCCAGACCCAAGCCACACCCACCTGGAGGAGTCTGAACTTCATAGATCTGGACGTGCAGCAAAGGTAATAACTCTATCTAAGCTCTACACCAAAGGTCAAAAGTCAGTGGTGTACAAAATGACAAAGAGAAGGAACAAAAAGAAGTCTCAGGCCCTGAGTCTACCCAACACAAATGCAGAAGACACTAGCATAGAGGAAATTGGAAATCACACACCTGAAATCTCTGAAATAATAGTGTTGGAAGTAAAGAAACAACTGCAGAAAGGTATAGAAAAATTAGATCAGAAATAATTTCTGAAGTAAAAAAAGTAGTGATAATTATAATCAAAGAAGTACTAAATGCTTCTAAAGAATACACTGATACAAAAATAGAGAAGAATATAAAAATGATGGAACCCCTGAATAAGCAATACAGGAAAGAAACAATGTATGAAACACATTCAAAGTGATAAATAGGAAGTTAAAACCTCAGTCACAAGCTGGCAAATCCATCTGAGTGAAAGTGAAAATAGACTTTCAGACCTTAAAGACACTATTCCAGCTAGTAAAAAAGTAACCAAAGATCTCTTAAAAACAACTAGGATGCAGGAAAAAATAATTCAACACCTGCAAGATGATGCAAAGGTGAACCATGTGAGACTAATAGGCATCAGTGAGAAGGAAGGAGTCAATACAGATGATATAAAAAGAATATGGGCAGAAGTAATAGCAGAAAACTTCCCAAACATGGGGCAATGATCTGACATTCAGTAAACGAAGCATACAGAACTCCAAATAACATAAACCCAATTAAAACACTCTCATACATAGAATAATCAAGATCCCAGAAATTCAGCACAGGAACAGCATACTAAAAGCCACTAAAGTAAAGAAACAGATCACATTTAAAGGAAAGCCCATCAGAATAATGGCAGATTTATCTTCACAAATCATGAAGTCAAGAAGAGCATGGAGCAAAGTACTTCATTCTTGCAAGAAAACAAATTCCAACCTAGACTGATATATCCTGCAAAACTCTCTTTCAAGTATAATGGAGAAGTAAAATACTTCATGTCAAAGAACAACTAAAGAATTTCATGATGACAAAGCCAAGCCTACACAGACTACTAAATGATGTTCTAGAGAGGGAGCAAAATGATCACAACCCCATGAGTGAGAATGGAAAGAACCCACCAAATAGGGCAAACAATTGAACACAGGAAAATAAGAGGTGTATAACAGTAGTCTTTCAGTTATTCTTTTGTGTACAGTAGCAAAATATTTCCATCAGCACACTCTACAAATGGGCTTCTCTTACACCCTATGGGTCATGATTCCATGTGGGTCTACAGGGGGGATTTCAAGGAAATAGCTGTAAGCTCAGTCCCACAAGTGACACCTGGCCACCAGTAAGTGTCATGGTCATTATCCATGTCCACAACACACTAGAACTTTGTGCGATATCCTACCCCTATACTCTCAGATGTGAGGGTCATTTATTTGTCATTCCAGCATTTATCTTATGTTTTATTCTTAGTACTTCTTTACATTCATGAAAACTTTTTCTTAGTTCAATTGTTTGGAAGCATTTAATTTTTAATTAATTAGTATTTAATTTTCCAAATATTGCTTAATCTTAATTTTTGTTTTAAGATTTATACTATATCTTTGAATTACAATTTATCAAAGACATCATGTAATAGCTTCTCCTAGTATTAGA
>PVKA01013567.1:0-54675 GCA_004027165.1 Ctenomys sociabilis | reverse complement strand
TGAGAGGCAAGATCTGCACTAATGGTGGTTGGACAGGATATTATGTCGGCTTTTAGTGCTATGGTCATCCACTAGGTAAATAATTATTGAATCTTTGATATAATTCAGCTATAAAAAACCTGTAAATATAATATCATGTATGCACCTTGTACAATACCAAAACGTTATGAAAACAGTTTGCAATGTATTAATTCATCGATTCTGTATGGTTAAGGTGTTTTGAAACTGTCTGATTGACATTTGTATTTCAATAAAATAAAAATAAATGGAAAAAAAAAAGTATCATCCCCATTCTAGAGAAAAAGCATTGCTACTAGTAGAGACCTAAAGAATTGCTGAAATAAATATGTACAAAAAAAAATAAATTTACCTTTATCTTCCACTACCTTTCTCCATTATGCCTCTGAGAGCGTCCAACAACATACAAACAATTTAAACCTCTGTGTCATTTCTTTACAAATTTGTCATGTTTTTGTACAACAGATATATGAGCTTTCCTGTTTGGTCACTTCCTTCACCTTTATTTATTTTTTCTAGTATCACCCTTTATGTATCACACTGCAATGCAATTTACATGCTTTTCTTTTGTTCATTTGTTATACAAATTTAATTTTTACTCCCAGCTGGAGACATGAATAAATTTCTCTCTCCCTTGCAGCATATCATTTGCAATACCTAATGAGTTAATTCATGGTGAGCAGTGGGCATATATTGATCCTTTTTACATCCTCTTTCCTTCCTCTCACTTTGCCCTATATCCTTGCCTACCTGCAAAAGGTTTCCATTCCTTTGTCCTATAATCTACGTGGGACTTTGCCCATGAGATTATTGACACCTTGAGCTTCACCTATAAAAGTAACCATGACATACTTAAACTTCTGTTTCTGCTTTATTTCACTTAGAATTACGGCCTCAGGGGCAACCCATTTTCAACAAATGACACAAATTCATGCTTTCTTGGCCAAGCAGTACTCCTTTTGGTATACATGATTTACTTTCATTATCTGCTTATCTGTTAGCTGACACACGTAGGTCACTTTCCTATTATGATTGTGCTACTATGAACACGGCTATGCATCCATCACTGTAACAGGAAAGGAGAGATTAAAAAATAGTAAAAAAAAAAAACTTAGAAATGATACAGAATTTCACTAAACAAATTAATAGGAATTCAACAATGTTATATTGCATAATATTATCTTCAAATTAGTTGTTCAGATTACCAGAAATAAGCATGCAAATTTGGTAAAAAAAAAAAAGTTATGATAAATTAAAAAGTAGAAGAAGAATAAGCACTAATTGTTTCTTTTTTAGGCTAACAGAAATGAGCAATACAGTTATCCAAGCTATCAATGTGTATATATATATATATTTTTTTTTAATAATTTTTTCCTCTCCTTTCTTTTTTTGTCCTTTTCATCATCCCAGGAGTTCCTTTCCTTTGAACAGATTCTTTCTATTTCACTGTGTCTATTACATCTTTCAGATTTTATTTATCCTTTCAACTTTTTACACTAAGGAAACAATATGGTGTTTGCATGTTAGGGTCTGATTTATTTCGCTTATGAGTATGGTCTCTAGTTCCATCCATTTACCTAAGAAAGCCTCAAGTTTATCTTTTCTTATAGCTGAGTAATACTTCATTGTGTAAAAATGCCATACCATTTTTATGTATTCCTCAGTAGATGGACATCTCAGTCAAGGAAATTTCTTTCTTTCTTTCTTTCTTTCTTTCTTTCTTTCTTTCTTTCTTTCTTTCTTTCTTTCTTTCCTTCCTTCCTTCTCTCTCTCTCTCTCTTTTCTTTTCTCTCTCTCTCTGTCTTTCTCTCTCTCTCCCTCTCTCTTTCTCTCTTTCTGTCTTCCTTTCTTTCTTTTGTGGGACCAGGGATCAAACTCAGGACCTTGTGCTTGCCAGGCAGGCACTTATGCCACTGAGCTGTATCCCTGGCCCAAGAAAATTCTCGTTATGAAAAGAGCTGGAGATTGTACTATGAGAGAATAGTTCATTCAACTTTAAAGATACATATATATACCCCAACAAAGAAATACTGATTCACTTTAAGGTAAATCTATGTATTAAAAATATTTGCATATAGTCAATTTGTTGGTGAAGGTGTGGTCCCTGGTCTCACCATCTCTAACGTCAGAAGAAAGAGAAAGAGTGTACCAGAAGATGAGAACAGATAAATAGGGACCACAGTCAGCAAAAGTAGGAAGGAAGGTAGTTAGTTATGTGGGCTTTGGATGACTTGGTTTGCATTTGGGAAGGTCCTTCTTGGGTCAGTGTTTTGATAACTCAAGGAAGGAAATCCCTTAGATCTTGCACAGCCCAAGATGCCAGAGTTTCAGAATTGAGAAAACGGAGGACAAGGTAAAAACACTCATGTTTTCTTTTTATCCTCAATATCCAAAATTATGGCTGATGATGGTTCTATTGGTGAAAAAAATCAGACAATAACACCAATGCTGAAAACAAAAAGTTTAGAAAGCTGCATAATTTTCTAGGTTCCTATAAAAAGTAAGACAATTTTATTCTGGGGGAAGTGATAATTCATTGTAGTAACTTCAGTGTGTGGTATTTTTAAACATATTCAATTTACATACACTCTCATTTGAACTATCTAGGATGGTTTTGAAATGGAGTGTAAGTATTAGATTATATGGATATTAAAGAGGTAAGTATAAGTTTATTTCAATAACTATGATTGAAAGTTTTCATAAACTATATTATTTTATCATAGTTAAGTTCTTTCAAAGAATATAACGTTATCTTTGACAATTAAATACCCTACATATCATCACTTGAATGAGTTGGAACTGTAGCATCTTAAAAATGTAATGGGCATGAATGTGAGCAAGCTGACTCCCCACTCTTCATATAAATTTTTGTTCTTATGACTTTGATTTCTTCCACCTCCTGCCCAGAAATATATAGTTTCAGCATGTCCAATGCACTGGATTTCCTTACTCTTGTATATCACCTATGTAGCATTAGATGGAAATAGGGAGAAATAAAGAAGGAGAATTGGAGAAAGGTTTGATATGTAATTATTCCAAGAAAATATAATGTGATAGCTACACCATAGGGGAAAACCCTTTTTCTCTTAGTCTGATAATATTTTCTGATGAGAATTCAAGTTATAATCAGAATAATCTAACAAAAATTGTGGTGATTTGGGAGTATTTTCTACTCTGTTACTTGCATTAGGTAATAGTAAAAAAATACACAGTGAACTCTACATGCCACTGATGTTCTCTTCATCTGGATCTCCCTACTAAAGCTATGCCTACACACAGCCTGGAAAGAGGAACCATCTATAAATTGTCCCATTCTCAGAACACTACTAACAGAAAGAAGAAGAGTCTTTTTTATGATGAGGTTGATAGTTTGCCATATATTATTGTTTTCTTTTTCAGATTTTCATGCACCTGATGCCTTTCCTGATTCAGCCTGGTGTATCTGGCTAGAGTTGTGTGGTGTTAAATGTAGAGAAATAAAATGTTCCAACAATAGTCACAATAATGAAAAACTTGTTAATATTTTGATATTAAAATAAGACTTTGTGGCAAATTCATAACTTTTCAGGGGAAGCTTTTGAAAGAAGACATTTCCTAACTTATTAGATCATATCAAGGAATAAGTAGAAGAACAATTAGACTTTCAATACAATAAAGACACATTTTGTCTATTATATTTGACTGTGCTTTGCTATGGTAAGTTAGATGAGGAACATGAAGAAGAAAATGAAAATCTTGAAGTCCATTCCTTCAGAGTGGTAGGGCAGTGAGGAATAAGTGTCTCCAGAAAAAAGCAAAAAGAAAAAAAGACTTAGCTCTTCTAATCACTGGACACAAGGACTTACTAGAGAGAAGAGATTGTATATTAGATCAATAGAAGGAACTCTTAACTGTGGGAAACCTGTCAATTCAGCTGGCTCCAAGGCAGTGTGGAACATAGCAGAAGGCAGCCACTCATGGTGGTGGAAAACAGTAAACAGCAAGTGCCAATGTGGAAGAGTGTAGCAGAGAGAAAGCTCTTTCCCTCTCTTACATTGTATGCAGGCTATCTTTCCCAGTGTGGGTGTAGCTCTCACATCCAAAGTACCAGCAACACTTACATTTGTATTCCCAGCACTGAATCATGAATTAATTACAAGCTCTAGAAGCCCAGCCCACGACTGTATGAGGCTTTGTGTGGACACCTAGACACAAACCATGAAACTATTAATTCAGCATAAAAAGCACCATTCATGAAAGAGGCTATCTTTCTTCCTGTGAATGTGTCTGGTCCCTATGTCAAAGAGAAGGTGGTTGAGTATGCTTGGGGTTGTCTCTGCATCTTCTAATCTGCTCCACTGATCTTCAGGTCTGGGTGTTTTGTTCTGCTTTGTCTTGCCAGTACTGTGCTGTTTTCAGTCACAGTAGCTCTGTAGTATAATATTAAACCATTGATTGTGTTGTCAGCTTCTTTGCCTTTGTTGCCTACAATTACTTTTGCTATACTAGGCCTCTTCTAGTTCCACATGAATTTTAGGAATGTTTTCTCCAGTTGTATGAGTTACACTAATGGTGTTTTGATTGTGACTGCATTAGATCTATGTAAAAGTTTTGGAAGCATGGGTATTTTCACCATCTTGATTCTTCTAATCGAAGAACAAGGGTTATATTTCCATTTTTCATATCCTCTTAAGTATTTTTAAATTTATGTTATAATATTCAAGTTATGTAATATTAGAAGTATCATCTGAAAAACACTTGCCTTCAACCTGGAGAGGGAATTAGTGTGCTTACATTCATACTCCAGGTAGTTGTAACATGTTAGGCACAATTATGAACTTGTCTTTGTATCTCTAGACTATGAAGATACAACCATACATCTGGTTGTCAAGTTGAGAAGGGGTGTATTGTGATAGTTAACTGATGCAATCAACTCAAGGAATAGGTGACCAACTAAAACTGAATCAGCTAATTCTGAGTGTGGCTGAGGGGACTTCCTGAAGACAGAAGCCCCTCCCATTGCCTGTTATGAGAGTGGGATGAAGGGGGAACACAACACGAAGAATCATTCCACTTTTTCAGAGGGGCTCCAGTCTTCTCTTGGGATGCCATCTCATGGCTTCTGGGGACCACAGACTCTTCAGCCTTGCCTCACAGCCTTTGGGACTCTTCATAAAGGAAGCTCACATGGGAAACTACACTGAGCTGCAGTCTTGCTCTGGGTGCCTCAGCCTTCCAGTGCATGGGCGGATATTTTGGATTCTTCTTCCACACCCACCACTCTCATGTAAGACCGGCTTGTAAACTCTTAAACACTTCCACTAAGTCTCTTTCACTAAAAAGCAGTGATGTAAACTTAGAATCTAAATTTAACTGATATTCCCTTTTCTCTGATATTTTGTTTTTTACTTACTATTTCTCTTCATATCCTAAAGAAGCATTTCCACTAAAAGAGGAATGTCTCTGCTCCTATACAAGCCACATTGCTGTCACTAATATGTGGTAAGATCTCAACGAATGCTTGATAAATTTGTATTTCAGAAGGGTAAAGTGAGATCATGTAGCCCAAATGAAGAAAAACATAGGACGACCAATGTTCTTACTGTGTAATGTCATTCAGACCAATATCTTGTCATTCTATTCCTTGAGAATGCCTATGTTATTTGGTCTTTCCTGTCTTCCTATCAAATGATGTGTGAGCCAGCTCTTGCCTTTCTGAAGTCTCACTTTTAGAAACAGACAAGAATAACTATGTATTATCCCCAATTTGACTCTACAAGGTGCAAATTCAAATGTACAGTAAACATACAAGGAAAATGTAAACTACTAACTTTACATACATTTAAAGAAATTGTACAGAATCATTCAATGCACAACCCTTGAGGGACATTTCAATTCATTTAGTTTACAGAATAAAATGGATTGATTCAGAAACCTTAAGTCACCTAATCATGTTTACAGAAATTGTGTGGTTTCCTGGCTCCAGAACACATTAACTTCACCTTCCCAAACTGCATCCTTGAAATCTTCCCAAGCATTTCAACCATAGTGAAGTGCCGTCCCAAAGGCACCCACTTGGCTTACTGCAAAGTTTCTTGATTCCCACTGCAACAAATTTTTACATTACGTTTCACTGCATCCCATTCTCATTGAATTTAATTAGTTCTGTATTTTAATGAATATGTTAAAGTGTTAGTTTTGGTCCCAGCCTGACCTTGTATGTATTTATCTTTGAGACTATTTCTACTTAAACTACAAGCTTGTAAGAGAAGGAAAAAAATGCCATTTAACCACCCCACTGCCTTTTGCTCCTAAAAAGTTTTACAAATACTACTTGGAGGTGATAATGATGATAAAGTAAGGGTTATAACATTCGCCTTTCCCTCTAAGAAACTGTGCAGTTGCTTTATTTTGTATCTGTAATCCTCTTGTTTAAGACATAATCCTTTAGGATTCTTCTGAAGACCAGAAAATAGAAGCAATATTTTCCATCAACAATTTTTCCTCATCAAAATTCTGAATTTTCTCCCAGATTTTCAAAAGGAAATGAAAGTGTGAAACCCAGAGATAGAGTGCGGAGTGAAGGTGTCATTTTATATTTGTTTTCCAGGACACTGCTGAGCACAGTGATATAAATGATAAATGCCACATTTCATTTGCAGGAAAGCAGGTGGCACTTGAGGAAGAGGAATTGAAACATGGTAGAATGTGTAGACAAGAAAAACAACTACAGGGGAATTGGTGCTGAGGAAGTAGTTAACTACATTTCCTGTGAAAACAAGGAAGTTCTCTACTATAGAAAAATGTTAGAGTGCTCATATCCTTACAGGCCACTTAACAAAATTTGGAACAGCATAGTATAGTGGTTATGTTCTTGAATCAAAGCACATTGGTTGCAATTCCAACACCAACAACTCACACCTAACACTTTATTAATTTTCCTTTTTTGTGTGTGGTACCAGATATTGAACTCAGAACCTTGCCCTTGCCAGGCAAGTGCTTATTCTACTGAAATATCTCTCCAACTCTACCTTATTAATTTTTGATTAAGTGAAAAAATCATGCAAAACTCTTCAAATAATGATTTTTCCATTGCAGCTATTCAGGAAGTTATACTTTCTACCCTCTTAAATTTTAAGGCTTCATTCATATGATTGGAGTGGATGGACGGTCCCAGTTTGAGAGGAAGAATGAACACAAAATTGGGTGATCAAAACACTGATCTTTGGATTATCCTATAAAAATGGGACAGCTAGATGTCAAGGCCCCCAAAGACCTTTCTGCTAATAACTCATCTTCCAAGAATATCCACTTTATGGATTAAGACATTAGGAAATTGAAAATATTTAATGTAAGATTAAAATACAATCATCAATTAACACATAATCATTAATTTATTTATCATATTAGCTGATGATAGCCTAAGGGACATACAGAGATTAAAAAAGACAAAATCTGAGTGTCAGTGGCAGATAGGGGATAGCTCTTTCACAAATCTATTTCCTTTTCTGCCCAGACACTTAGGTGACTGCAGTCCTTCCATTTGCTATAGACAATGGGCTCCACTGTATACAACATGCTGTAGTCAGAAGTGACGTGCGTCCCTTCCAGGCTTGGCCTACTAGCACTTCTCACATGCTGTCTTCTACTGCTTTCCCTGACTAGACAATGAGCACAAGATATCACGAATGCCTGGGGCTGAATATAGAAAGAACTGAGGTCACCGAACCCTTGTTGTACCTTTTTAAAATTATATTTAAATAAAAACTAAACTGCTATTCTGTTTGACCCATATTTTGGCAGTTTATTTATCTCAGACACTAGCATGGAGGTCATTCATAGAGGCCATATATAGCCTTGTAAATGTTCAAAGTTTAGAGCATGGGGCACCAGATGACATGAACAATTTAAGAGTCAGAGAAAATCAACTATAAAAATACATGGATATGTCATTTCCAAAGTAAAAGCCTAATTTTTTTAAAGTGTCAAGATATGTTATATACATGTATCAACTTTCTACAATAAATGTAGCAGCTATGTGTTACAAACACATAATAAAAAAAAAAAAAAAAACTAAAAAGCTGGACTGGTGAGATAGCTGAGCAGACTAAGTGCCTGCTTAGGCAAGAGCAGGAATGGGGTTTCCAACTCCGAGGACCACATGAAGCTGGTACTACCACAGGCGTGCTGAGCCAGCCACTGACACTAGGCGTTGTGCATGTCTGTAATCCCAGCATTGGAGAGGCTGAAAAACAGGACTATCACTCTGAGTCTGAGTTGCGCAGTGAGTCCTTGTACCAAACACATTTTTAAAAGCCCTAAAACATTAAAAAGAGAACAGTGTATATTATTTCTGACACCATTTACAAATGTGAAGGATTCACATGATCAGGTTTAAATTTAGTAATAACTAAAATGAAAATGAGATAAATAACAGGAAACAAGGAGATAGATCCAAGAAATGGAAAAAGACCCAGGAGGTGGAAGGAACTGAAAGGAGTTGGAAAAGGGGATATACAAAAGAATTGATAAGTGTTATGTATGTATGTCAGCTCCCTCTAAGAGATGTAATTGTTACACACTATAGACATGTACTGAAATAATTTTATTTTATAAAAAATAAAAACTGAAAAGAATAAGTAGCAAAACTAACTCATTACTCACTGAAATATGTTAATCACTGTTTAACACAGCAAAGATATATTACAACATTAATGTTTGTATATATATATATATATATATATATATATATATATATAGAGAGAGAGAGAGAGAGAGAGAGAGAGAGAGATAGATAGATAGATAGATAGATAGATAGATAGATAGATAGATATAGATATAGATATGGATAGATAGATATTTATACATTAATGTTTGTCACAGCTAAATGCACATATTAAAATCATCCCACTCTAAATTATATAGGTAAATGTCAGGAGCAGGTCAAGATCCCATGCAAACAACATTCTCCCAACAGGCATGGCATTGCAAGGGTTTAGATATTACTTCCAGAAACTGACAGGAGCTACGTTTCTATTTGAGAATGATTATAGGGATCCATTGGTCTCAGAGTGGTTGGTTCTACCCAATGAGAAATAGCAGCAGAAATGAGGAAAGAAAGAATGTAGCTGATCTGTCTGGTTGGCAAGGCAAACCAAGGAGCAAACCAAAATATAATTTACCTGTATCTTTGCAAAGTTAGTAACATGTGACACAAGGATGCGTAGCGACTAATAGCCGACCTTAACCAGACAGGATGTTTATCTCAGGACTGCAGGCTACACACATTTGACCAATTTTCCAGCTTCTGCAGCTCCAACAAAAGATTATATTTTTGCCTGAAACAGACCTTTTAGTTATTTTGTGACCATTCAGTAGGCAAATATAAATAGATAGGTACAAAGAAGATAGTTTTATTACACCGTATGGTACTCACACCAACTTGGATAGATTGTCGTACTTTTCTGTCAAGGAAATCCAAAGAAGTGATGAAGTTCAGGCCTAATACTCTTGGTCAAACTACAACAATGCCTGTTCAAGTTGATTTAGCCAGAATTAAAATTGATTCCTCTGAAACTTAAATCTCTTTGAAGCCATCTAACACAATCTTCAAAGAGTTATTCAGGCTTCAACTATTTAGAAGTATATGTAAGGTAGAGTACTTAGGTCTGGTTTATTAGGGAAGTCATTTTCTACCTATGATGTTAGTTTCTAGGATGTCCGCATCTCTAAACTTATTGACAATTATCTGGAAAGATGGTTATCTTTTCTTTTGTCGCACTACTTCCATACAAAAAAAAATGTGCCAGAGAAAAGAGACATGATGATCATCAAGTAGGGGTAAAAATGAAGAGAAAAGTTTGGTAATATTATCTAAATTCACAAACCCCAGGGTGTCTGAGGAAGTCCTTTTTGGAATGTCTGTGAAATAGGCACACATTTCTTTCTTTTCCAATAAGTTCCTATTGTATGAAATTGAAAGAGTTCTGACTAAGAATGAAGAAGCTACTAAAAATGCACTTAAACAGAAGGATGAAAGTCAAAACCTTCAACATCTCAAATATATGTGAAATTGACTGGAGAGAAGTGATAATCTCTCTCTCTTCACTTGACTTCCTAGTTTTTATGCCCTTGACTACGCTATCAGGGCTTTGCTTTACATGTTCCCTTAGTTGATTTTCTTATTCCATGGAACAGCTGATCCAATCACGGGCTTCATGTCTGTGAAAGTGACAGAGCTAGTTCAGGTAGAAATGTGTCTTAGCAACGCCTCATCTCCACGGAAATGTAATGATGATTAATGAGGTCATTTCTCTCATAACTCAAAAGTGACACACTGGAGTGGCCTGTGAGGGTATAGGGAGATGAGCACGGTGCTGAACTGCATGAGCCCAGCGCCTTCAGCTCACCTGGCCTGCAGAACTGGGACCAACATGCCCTGCCAGTAGGGAGGCATTGAGTCATTAGTTGCGCATGACAGATTTTATCATGGGGTGGGGTGGGGGAAATATTGCTTTAAACATTTCCTGGTCACATACCTTCTGACAAGGGAATGAAGAAAAGTGTGTCCACTGTTACCATTATTTTATTTTTTTCCATTATCTTATTCTTTAAAAATAATATTTGCAGAAGATCTACTATGCATTAGGTGTCAAGAGCTGGTAGAGGTAGGTGTGTGTGTGTGTATGTGTGTGTGTGTGTGTGTGAACAAATACAACTGTTGTTACACTAACTGATCTAGAGGTCAGAGAAATTTAATTTGATTTGCCTAAATGAAACAAAAAAATCTGAATACACTCCCAGTGTACTAAATTTATATAAAATGCTTTTTTGAAAAAACATAGTTTTAGCTTTCTATCTGCTTCTCAAGTAAAAGCAAAATTATAAATCTGCATATTTTGCCTTTTATGTGAACTGGTTACTTTGTTTGAAAACCTTCATGTACTCAAGCAAAGCATCTAAAGATATAAGATAGCAAAGGCAATTTCAAATCATCAAACACATCGTTTTCATATAAATAGAAAGTAAGCTTGTGTCAAAGTTTTATTTGAATTGTTAATGAGAAAATCAGCAAAATCTAAAAGATAGTCTGAAAAGAATTTGAGAAACTGTCATATATTTAATGAAGACAAAGTTGCATTTCACCTTTTTTCTTTCTTTCTCTCCCTCCCTGTCCTTCTCTCTCTCTCTCTCTCTCTCTCTCTCTCTCTCTCTCTCTCTCTCTCTCTCTCTCTCTCTCTTTCTGTCTCTCTCCCTCCCTCCCTCCCTCCATCTTTTTCTAAAGTAGAGTGAAGAGTTCTTTTTACTACTTCATTTTCACCCATCTTTTGGCAGATGAATTAAAATGTTACACAAATCCAGAAGTAAGAAAGAAAAGTCAGGGAAGAAAGGAAAGAAGGAAGAAAGGAGAGGGGGAGGGAAGGAAGGAGGAAGCCAACTTGGGTCAGGCAGTCCATCATAGCATTGAATTTCAATTACCCTTTTGAGTGCTCTCATTTACCTCCTCCAAGTATTTTTCAAGCAAAAATCAAAACTTTGTTGATATTAAAAATTACAGGTGAAATGTCTTACTGCACTGAGTGAAAAGGTTTCTTCAACTTTTAATGTTCTGCCTCTTTTACGCCTTAACTACTCCTTGTTTTGGATGAATGTCATTGGCACTTGGTCATAGTTAACAAGCCACTGCATATGAACTCACCTAATTTGCCACTGCCAACCAATTATTTTAGAATTCCAGACACAGGTTTGATACTAAGCTATTTCAATGGAGGCAAAACTTAGGCAGAACAAATTCAGTTTGTTTTGCCTGGATAGAACCAATAGCATAACTGCTTTTAAAACATGAGTTCGTAACTTCTGCAGAGGCTAAAAATGCTAGCCATAGAAACTCAAACAGGTGTTATATTGACAATGTTTATACAACTATGAAGAAAAAATTTGGAGAATGATCCATCTTGAGTTTCATCTTGGTTTGATAGTTATTTTGAGGTTCACTGGAGGATCTTCACAAGTGTTCTCACTCGATGATCCTGGACCACCAACTCAACCCCAGTATTCTCAATAAGGAAAAAAATCAACTGGCCTCTATTATTGCATAATACGTACATAATGATCTGAGTACCAATCAGGGGTAGTTGAGGTATACTCACTGAAAGTTCTTAGGAAATATTTTTTATGAGCATACTTAAGGCATTGTCTCAGTTACTATTCTCTCATTAGTGGAACAAGTACCTGACACCCAAAATGAAGGTAAGAAAAGCTTATTCAGCTCACAGGTAGTGGAGGTTTCAGCTCATACTTGGATGATTCTAAAGCAGACTGGCACACAGCAGAGGGCAGCTGTTCATGGTGGCAGCAATGAGCAAGAGCAGATGGGAGGAGCAGCGGCAACAATGGCAACGGAGAGCAAGTCCGTTTCTCTGGCTGTCTTGTGTATCTGCCTCAGAATGAGTGTAGCATTCACACCCATAATCCCAGAAGTACTCAGATCCATAATCCCAGCCTGGGTTCATGAATTAATCACAAACTGTAGAACTGCGCCTCAGGGACTGCATGAGGGTTTGAAGGGACAAATACAGACAAACTAAAACATTCTTTTGCACTTAAGATTTCCTTTGTAGTCATATTGTATGCTGATCAAAAGAATATAAAGGTAGTAGAGTTTGAGTTTTTTTTTTTTTATCAATTATGACACTCAGAAATATTGGGGATGGGTGAATGATGGATTAAGTTACTTGCACTTTCCTTAAATGGGGACCATGTCTGAAGTGTTCTATTCAGGGAAACAAGCAGGAATTGTCCTTTTCCACAAATCTTCCTAACCATAAAGCCTCAGGTTGATGAAAAGTTATCAGGCACAGTTCTTTAGAGAATAAAGAATTAAGTCCCTGGTCCATGGTTAAATGCCTCCAGGGAGTCGACTTCTACAGGGGTTGATTTCTACTAAAGATTGAGATCAAACTCACATTCCAGGTGGCAAGACAACAATTTACCACTTCAATTGTACTTAACTGAAGAAAAAAATAGTAGCAACAGAAAAGAAAACCAGCAAGCTGTGCTACAGTGAGACAATTGGAGTTGTCTTTCATAATAACAGTAAAGAAGTGATTATTTAAGCCTTAAATGTTATGCTTGCAGAAAAATGGAGTTCAGAGGGGAATGAATAAAAGTGGAAATCTATCTTCATTAAGGTATTTAGAAGCTGGAATACTGTCTCATTCTTAGTGGACTAGCATACTCAATACACTACTTCAAAGAAAGTGAGGACAGAGCATAGAGCTGCCCAGATACTGCTTAGTCTTCTACTGTCTTGTGGTGCTCAGAGAGACCTGGTTGACCTTCCACATTATGTCATTTGTGAATCCTTTCTTAGCTCTAGAAAGTTGGACAAGGCATTTTTTGCTGTTGTTGTTGTGATGGGAATATTAAGCCAAGGGCCTTTCCATCAAGTGTATCTCTGTACATCCCCCACAGTTTTTATTGTCAGATTCTTACAGAGTCATTAAATTGTAAATTGCCAAGTCTAGACTTAAATTTGGGACCTTCTGGATTTAATTCTAGATATATGTTTGCATCAGCCTCCCAGAATGATAGACATATTTTTGTTTTATTAACAAAATATTTATGCATAGATTCACATACAAATTGTTATCCGTAGATGTACACACAAATGTGGATTGTTACAAACCCACATACAGTGTGCTTGACAATATAAGGAGCATTGGAGAGAACTAGCAATGGGCACAGGAATCATCCAGTGGAACCACTGAATGTCTGATTTTGTTTATATTGTCTTTCAACATATGGCATTGATGGGAGAGGCTACAGTGGAGCACACTTGTTGTTTCCCACCTTAGTAGGCCTTGGTGTACAATGACATCATCATAGTCTCTTATTATTTTCATATCACTTCATTTTAAATTCAGGTGATCAAACTCCATGGAATATTGTATCATAAAATATGAAGAATTTGTCATTACTTTTATCTCTACATGCATTCTCTGTGTTTATTTGGCTATGAGCTTTGCATGTGTGTATGTATGTGTGCTTGCTGTGCATGCATGTATGTGTGACTAACATTCTTTAATGTATGTGATATTATTTATTAATTTGATGATTATTTATTAAGACCCAGGGGACTTTGTGACAAATTTTAGAAAGGCACATTATGAGGGGCATATAATGCCCACATTTATTTCTTAAAAGTATTTCTACTGATGAAATGTTAATTTTAATTTCATGAGCTTTATTATGTTAAACATGTTTAATATAACAGAAAATTAAAATATCAATAAAATATTACATTTTTAATATATGATTGTTTAGAATAGACACCAACATTTGCAGTATCAATTGTTTATCTGCTTTCAAGAGCTAATAAATAACAGCAGAAAGGAATTCCTACATGAATGAGAATGAAAATACAAACAATCTTCTACCATGGCAACAACCTTCACCTCAATTATCACACCTAAGGCAGTCTACACACATGACAACTGCATGTTGCATTCACAAATATCTCTTCCATTGACAACATGTATGCTTAGCTTTCCTTTCTGGATTGGCAGGTCACATTTATCACCCCTCCTGTCTTTCTCTTTTGCTAGGAGCCATCTATTATTTTGTACAGAGTTCACACAGCATGAAAATTAAATATCAATAAAATAAAATATCAGCTATATAATGAGTGTTTAGAAAAAAATTAATGTTTTCAATAATAACTACTTACATAATCTAAAAAATAACAGCAGAAATAAATTTCTTTGTGTATTACAATGAAAATGCTAATGAAATTCTACCAAAAAAATCTTTACTTCACTTTTTACACCTAAGGGAGATTTTACAAATGAAAACAACATGCCCCATACACAACGCACTTACACCAACAACATATTTATCCTGTTATCCTGTCTTCTTTGTCAGGACACACTTAGAATTTTGCTCATTTTCCTGTGTTCCTAGGAGGTTCTTGTGAAGTTTCATTTGTCTAGTCATGGATATGCTCCAGAATACTCTTGGCTTTTTTTTTTTTTTCATAATTTTATTGAGAAACAAACAGCAATGAGACAGTTTCAAATCAAATTAGTACAACAGTTTCAATCATTAATACAATTCATATTGTTGCAGTTTCAAATCAAATTAGTACGACAGTTTCAATAATTAATGCATTTCATATTGTTGTTTTAGTGGTTATTCATTGTACAAGATGTAGACATGATATGCTGTTTACAACACTATTAGAACGAATCTTTCTATTCATTGGATTAAGAGAATGTAGCTGTATATCTTTACTAACTGTTTTGAATATACAGATACAAAATAGTCATTCATTTGTATCCAGAATGCTTTTGCGTACTTCTTCGGGCCAATACATACTGTTCTTCCTCTGTTATAATTGATCACTTGTCAATTACAGTCCCAAGGCTCTAAGAAAATTTGTCTGTGGCATTTTGTGCTTGTTGTTTTCTTCGTACATTATGAAACTTTTATAGCTGACATCTTTATGACTGAGTAAAGCCCGACCACTGATGAAAGATTATATTTCAAGTGGCATCATAGTTCCCTCATGATTTGTCAGCAACATCTACTACACCTTTCATTTGGTTGCAAAATGCGGCCAATTCATTTGTGCTAAGGGTTTATTATCAATCTTTCTTGCTTGCTTGTTTTGAGTCAGGGCCTCATCAGGTAGTCCAGGATAGCCTTGAGCTCACTATGTAACACAGCTGATCTTAAACTCACAAGATTCTCATATCTCAGAGTACGATGTGCTGGAATTATGCCTGACTTCACTATCAATATTATCAGCATCCTGCTGTGATGCTGAAAGTATCAACATTACTTTCTTATTCTCTGCCATATAGAAGGCCAATGTTAATGTCTTTCTGAAATTCAGACATTGTGCTATACATTCCTCAATTGTGAAATTGTAATATTTTTAAAGTAATCATAGGTTTGTTCCTGGGAATCATTCTTGTGCTAGCCAAAAGTATGACATCAGTGGATAACTACGAAAATTTCTCTGGTATTTTGTGCTTGTTATTTTCTTTGTATATTATGAAACTATTTATGCCTGCCACATTCAGGATTGAGTAAACCGCAATCATTGGCAAAAGCTTTATGTTGAATGTTTGAGTTACTTTTTTGAATATTACAGCAAATCTGTTCACATGTTGCATGGCTTATTACTACATAACTGAAGACCAGACAGTTGAGTTCCAGCAATAAATTTAAAGTGTAAAATATGTTCATGTCAACAATAGCATATATATTTATACCATATTTAAAAGGTTTATTTTACATATATTGCAAAAAGCTTCATTAAACATGAAATGATAAAAGTTCTTCATCAATTTTCATGTACTTGGACAATTTCTTAAGAGTTCAAAACAAAAAAATAAGCAAATAGCAGCCAAAGTGTTAAACTTTTTCCCTTTTAATGGGTCATTTCATTGTCAAAACATAGGAAATCCTGATATCTCCTGAGTGTCATTATTGTTCTCAAAATTTCAACACCACATCTGCCACTCTCCCATTAATCCTTTAGATTCTGATGATTAAAATAAATCTTGCTATAAAGGATTTTAGTTCAGAGTGAGTAATCATGATAAATGTATTTCTGAGCATTGCTATTGATTGAGTGTAGCAAATAGTGTATTTCAAACCGTCTTGTTGCATATTGTCTGTTAGAAATACTGTTCAACACTGAATTCCGGTAGGTATTGCCCCTGGCAAGGACCTAATAAATCATTTTGTGACATATGTTCTAATGTTGGGTTGTTCAGATATACATAATTGTTTTGTAGCATTTTGAATAGTTAAGTATTTGTTTATATGATGATTTTTTTCCTCATCTGCATCAAAGTCTTCATTCTGTACTTTTCCATCTATCGTACCTTGTTGGCTTCTTTGGCTTACACAATCTAAGTCATTAGGGTAGCCAAGTCACTTTAATACTCACTTTCAATCTCTCCTCAAAGTTGTGAAAGCAGATTTTCATGGAAAACCAACTTTAGTTTGGCTAATTCTACAAAAAAAACATTAAAAAATTAATTTAAAAAATTATAAATATGGTGCTGTGTATAACATGGGTAAAACACCTGTTGATACTTTGATGCACATGCATACACCTTTCTGGGCATCAAACCAAATGGGATAGTACAAAGATTACTTCCTGTTTCACCCAGAGCAGCTACTGTTATGCTAAGGCACATTGTGTCATTCCAACAATGTCTTATTCATTCCTCTTGCCACTAGAGATTAAAAACTATATCATAGGCCTGAAGTTAGGTTATGTACACTGAGGCCAGAGACTGTTGCCTCTCTATTCACTGTCACCCTTTCTGTATCCAGATCTGGGACACTTCAATTAGTTCAGTGAGAGTACAAATTCTGGTTTAATGAAGTTTTTATTATATTTTTATTTATCTATTTATTGGTTTTTTGGAGGAACCAGGGAACTGAACTCAGGCCCTTACGCTTGCCAGGGAACCACTTATTCCACTGAGCCATTTCCCTGGTCCCACATTTTATATTTTTAATAACCAGAGAAGAAATTTGATTTAAAAAACTGTATAGACTGAGTCATAAGCTACTGAACTACATATTGCATTTCTTTTTCTTTGCATAGTTAAAGAATTGAATATTCCAACACAACTAAGCATACAGAAAGACTACAAATAAGACCTATTGATGTGTGGGCCCTGCCCTTGGGGCTTGCTGGGACAGCAATTCAGACTGGGCGTGGCAACACTAGGGAGGCTATAAGCAGGCAGATCACTAGGAGTCTGAGCTAGTAGTGAAATCCTGAACACCTTGTAGACTCTTCTCTAAAATAAAAAAAGACCTATTGTTCATTATGTGCACACTATACACGTAAAAAGACTTCATTGCAGATATAATCTTATTGAATTTTTCTAAAGTGTCATAATGCTAATTAATCAATGTGTGTCCCATTGTAAATGAGCAAACCAGGAGTTGCGAGTTTAAGTTAGAAGTGGCAGATTCATTATCAAGCAAGTATGCATTACTGTGTCCTAATACAAAATGGTGGATTAGTGGGTTAGCTGTTTTCAAAACAGTATCTTACTGCAGGACTTTTTCCTGAGTCAACTTGCTACCCACTCCTAAGGAAAAGCCCTCAGAAAGGCTGGAGGTTCTCAAAGCTAAATTTGAATGTTTCTTGCTGTCTTGTTCTTGAGTTGCTAATAACACAGCAGGGCAGACTATGTGAGTGCTAGAGACCAGAGGAGGCTTTTTGGGCTAATGACTCTGATCTATGTTCCGGGGCAGCATGAAGTGATGGTCCTCTTGCTAAAGCACCTTGAAGTAATACAGGGTATCGGGAAGTATGTATGTGTGTATGTGTGTGTGTGTGTGTGTGTGTGTGTGTGTGTGTGTGTGGGAGAGAGAGAGAGAGAGAGAGAGAGAGAGAGAGAGAGAGTACACAGAGAGAGTACTCTGTGTATGTGCCTATCTTCTGGTTGCTCTAAACCCCTGTGATTCAATCAAGGTGCTCTATCCTGATGCTAATGTCCATTGTTAATCACCCCTTTAAAGTCTGACCTCAAAACACCAGAGTCAGGCTCCACTCTCTTCTTGTCTAACAACGGAGATTAAAATCCAACAAGAGTTTTAGAAGGGACAAGCTGCATCCAAATCAGAGCACTCGCTATTCTTGCTTTGATCATTCTTTCAAAATCATATTTATTTTTATTTACTCTGGGTCTCAGATAACAGCATAAAACTGATTTTCAGTTCTAATAGTTGATGTCTTGCAATGAGGATTCTTTTATTGAATACATAAATTCACAAATCATTTCCATATTTTTAAAAGAAAGTAATTTCAACAAAAAATGTTACAAGTACATCATATTATACATATTTATTTTTCTCCTGTTTACTCACTTGCCTCTGAATAATTTCAGGAATGTTTTACCTGTAAATTCTCAGATAAAGCCATCTCCAATTTTTCATTATCATACATTATTTTTAGAAATAATGCTTCTAATGATATTGTGAAGAATATCTCAGAATTATTATCAGAGAACAGAACAAAAGAAATTGCTTCTGTAGCCAAATGCCTCCATTGGAGCCTTCTCTCTGGCCAAATGCTTTAAATCCTCCTGCTGGCTCTCCACTCTGAATTCCCAACATAGATCATGCCAAAAGCTCTCAACAGTAACCGCAGAACCATCCCAACAGAAGATTGCATTGACATTTTTCTGCCAACCAGGCAATGTCTCTAAACACAAGCAAAGGGCAGATCAACTTGCTGCCAAAACACAACATCCACTATCACCTTGGAGCCAGCAGCCAATGCAGTTGTCAGTAGACACCTCCCGAGCCTCGTTTTAATGGGCAGCATTGCCATCAGTACTGTGATTTCCAGGATCAAACTGGAGTCTTCTACATGGTTACAGCATACAGGAGCTGCTTCCTGAGCCAGTCTTTCAAAATCTTTACAGAATAATTCTTAAGTCACATGGCCAGACAGAGTGACAGGAATCATCCTTTCCAGGTACCAAATTCTGTCTTAGTTCCTTTCCTCATTGCTGGGACAAAATACCAGACCAACAGTTAAAGGAGTAAATCTTTAGCTACTTCATAGATTGAGGATGCTTCAGTTCATAATCAACTGGTTCCAAGACAAGGTGGCACCTGGTAGAAGGGCAACAGTTCATGGCGGTTGGGTGGCAGAAGACAGAAAAATAAATAAGGGCAAAAGGAGAGGAAACAAGCCTCCTTATGTCTATTTTATTTTATCCAGAATTCTGGGACTAGGGTGGTACCAACAAAATGATCACCCTCCTTTAGTCCCATCATCCTGAATCCTAGTACTGAACCATGAGTTAATCATAAAAAAGCGCCCCCAGCACAGACTGCATGAGTCTTTGGGGAAACATCCAGCAAGAAACCATTACATATTCCGGCTCACTTCTTTTATTGGCAGTGTTCCTTTACTCAAATTTCCTGGACATAACATTTTAAAACTGATATCAGTGAATCATCAGAGTACAGTATATACATTAACTCTTGAAGTCACACCTTTTCATTTGTCTCTCTTCCAGATATGTAAACAGTTAGCAAGGTTTTCGGAGCTTCAGGTGGTGAAATGCCTATTGACAGAGGAGCATAAAACTACACAGAAAGTTCATAAAATTTAGAACAATAAGGCTGCTGCCCCTGTGATCTGCCAACCACACATATTCAGATTATTGTAAAGAGCTGCCAAGGAATGGTGATCAAATCCTGAAAATAAATGGTTAAATTATAAAGGAAGAAGAGAGAATAAGATTTATTTTTTTTTAAAAAAGAACAATTTCTGGTATGTCAAAGACAATCAAAGCCTTATTCAAACATTCTGCAAAAATAATAACCTGATTCTGTGACACTAACTGAAGAGGATAAATAAAAGGTACTCTGATAGACATCATTCAGAATCATTCTGTTGTCCCTGCTTTTTCAAAGAGAAATTTTCTTCCCTTGAATCTCAGAACATTTGTCACATTCATTAATAATTAAATAGAATACTTTCAGCACATTATGCATAACTGCCTTCCTATGTTTGAGTTATATTGCTAAATTTATCAAGATGTATAATCTTTAAAAAAATGAATTAAATGTAGTCACAAAAAACATTGTCATCTATTTGACTCAAGGAGAAGGAGAAAAAGACAAAAATCTTGCTTCATTGTTACCATAGTTTCCAAAACGGCTGGCTTTTATAACTCTAATGTGAAACTATTTTCATTAGTTTCACATTAATAATAAGCACGCCTCATAATAAGCAATATTTAATGAAATTGGAGATGAACCACTGAAATTTGGAGAGAAAATATTTAACCAGTAATTTTCTGTCTCCTATCACCTACTGTTCTGATACATATGAAACTTTATTTCTTCCAGAAAAATATTTGTTCAATGTGATCAAACTGGCAACTAATCTAGTGGTGCCTAGGTATGATGGTTTGAATTGAAATCCTATATAATTTTATATTTTCTGACTTTTGTCATTATTCCATGCTTGAATGTTTGTCCCAGGATGAGATTAAAAAGCAAGCTATTTCAATCTCTTTCAATTTGGCTACCACATATTTATTCTGTCTGTACTATTCAGTGTTTTAGTGAAGGTATGTGTCAAGAATGAACTGTTACCTATTTTGCATTTTCTGTCAAAATTAAGGGTGCAAGTGTGCCTTAACAAATGAATTTCACTAATAGAAATGTATTTTATAGATACACATAAGCAAATATAAAATCATAATTATATTTATGGCTAATAATGCATTACTTAATGTAAGAAAACAAAAAAGAGAGCATATCAAATAGCCATAAATAAGAAACTTATTATTTATTATGAGACCTTAAATCATGAGAAATTATAGTATATTCATATGATTGTTAACCATAGTTAAATTATAGCAACTTGAAATCACCAAACATATTTCAGAAAAAGCCTCCAAAACTTTTATTAATGACCCTTTGGGTCTGGAACCTGCTTTCTGGAATGGATATATAAGCAAAAGATACCATCTCATTGCATGAATGATGTCAACAGCTCCCTGTCAAGTACATAACTTTCTTGGGAAGAAAAGAAAAAAAACTGCACAATCATGCCTTTCAATTAACAAATACCTTCGCTTTTCACCCTTCCCTTATTGGCCCTTGCCACCAACTCATCTGAAAGGGAGATCTGAGCTTGTGACTGCTGGATTTTTGCAGGCAGGCACTGCAAACATGGTTCTCTGGGGTCCTAATATTGGCTTCTTCGTTTGTGGAACAATGAGCACTTACATAATAATAGTATGGAAAACCCTAACAGCAAGGCATAAAGACCAATCTGGAAAAATCTCCAGCATTTATTGTCACACTAATGTGCAAAACATAACTTATAGTATAATCTACCTTTGCAAAATAGCTAAGGTTTTACGTGTACAAAATATTAAATATCCAGATATTTGGTAACTCCTGAGTTTCTCAAATATTTCATATTTGGCCAATAATGGTATTTGTGTCAAAAGAATCACACTGGTAACAAGAGAAATATGAAAAGCAAAACAGAGATTAGATATAAGAATGAATTTCAAAAAAGCAATTCATTTCTTTTTTAATATTTGTCACCTCAGTTCATTTCAGAAATATATATATATATATAATATGAATGCTTATGGATGGAAATTGCACAAGTCAAAGAATTTGTTCTCTAGGAGTTCTTCTAAATCTGTTGCTACAATTCACAGTGCATGAAGAAGCGATCCACTGCAATTTTGCCAACTTCACATTCATACACAATTTATCAGTTCACCAAAGTACAGCAGGTTGGTCTTGGCATAGTCATGCTTAGTTATTTTCAAGAAGCCAAGCTCAGTTCTGACCAGATATTCAACCTTCCTTTGAAGCCAATCACACTGGAATAACTACAATTTTCTGTGAACCAAAAATCAAACAAAAAGAAAGGTACTTTTAATGTAAACACAAAGCAACACCATTGAGAACCACATACAAGTTCAGAGGACAGATTTGTTATTTCAAAGAGAAAAAAGTGATCAAATGAGATAATTTAGAACAAGTAGAAAATTGAAATATATTTATAAAAGTGGACTTAGAATGACAGTCTTAGGATTTATATGCAAGAAAATACCTCTGTCTAGGTATCATAATGTTGGAAAATCTGGAACTGGCCCATCATTTGATGTGGAGTTGCTGTATATTACACTGCACTCAGCAGGATACCCAGCTCTTTATTTACTCCAAAACAACAACAACCCTATCCTTCATTTTCCAATCCCGAGTTATGAGAAACAAAAATATACCTGGCCTTTTTTAACAGGGAAAACCTTTGTGTTCGAATATCTTCAACAATACTATATTGATGATTTTGGTGCTAGGAAGATAGCTCAGTGGCATAAGTGCCTATCTGGAAAGGTCTTGAGTTTGATCCAACTACCAGAAAGAGAAAACTATGTGTCAAGATTTTGTAGCATTTAAAATTTTTGTTTAGCTTTCTCATCCTATTATTCTTACTTGTATATACATTTAAATTGAAATTCCATATCCAGCTGTACATGTATATGTGAATTGTCATCTATATAAAATATTTAAAAATTATTTTAACACAGGCACTCATATAACCAAATAAACCATAGTAGCACCAATAGCCTCTGTTTTACCAGGAGCCCCCTTAGCTGATAAGCTCTGGATAAATTTTGTGAAAAGATCCAGATCAGTAGTTATAGCAAAGGGACAGAGACATCAGAAGTCACAGAGTCCCTGAGGTATTTACAAATATTCCATTATTATTAAAATTAATTCAGCCTGTCTAATACACTGACTTAATAAAATACATATTAAAAAGCAAATATTTTATGTAACAATAACTCTAAGGATGGCTATATGTAATATATTTTAACTGTGACTATAGTATATACTTTATAATCTCTTTTATACTTTATCTCATCTTATATTTTAAATATTGGCACTATGTAGTAATAAATTCACAGAACACATTTGTATTCCATGTGCTTGAGCTCTACCACTTAACCATAACTTTTTCAAATTCATAGAAATGAACATGCTAACTTGGGACAACTCTATGGAAATGGACATTTGAGGGTTGTGACATGATGCTGGTACCAAGATGAGACAAAAGAAAAACATTAACAACTGGGAATTGGCAGGTTACTTTGACATTTTCAATCCACCCTGATGACCATTGCCCTTACTGAGCGTGCACGTGAAATGTTATTAGAAGTGAGAGGTCACATAGACCAATCAATTCAGCCTCAGACAGATGTGGTAATGAAGGCAAGCATTCTCTGTGTGCTTGTCTCCTTGGCTTAGCTTTTATTGTCCAAGTTCCTAAGGGGGAAATAAAAACAAGTACATACTTTCAAATATCAGCTGGTTTGTGGAATAGTCAACGCAGAATTAAAATGCCATCTCTTCCATGTATTACAGCTAAAATTCTAAATAAGGTGAATAAAATTTCTATTCAGGGAATCTGAAGAGCAAGTAGAGCAGGTACTTGGGCAGGAAGATGAAAACCTGAAGTGGTCCCAGCGGTCACCTTCTTTCCTACCACTTTGCCTCCTCCCCTCATCTTTCCTCGTTCTCTCAGAAGCCCAAATTTGAAACTAACCAACCGTGCCACCATCCAAAACTCAATTGTCACAGGACTTCGAAAAGGGACTTTTGGAGTACAAAGTGATGGATACCATCTTATATTCTTCCCCCTAGGGTCTATTAGCCTGAAAGCAGACTGGGCCCCCAGCTTTGGTCCTGTGGTGTACAATTGGCAGCAGGTGTAAGGGAGTGGAATATATTTTCAGGCCCTCTGCAATATATGGAGATTTTAAAATGTTGACATTTTCAACACAGAACAAGAACAAAAGGACAAGATGCTTCTGAGAGTCAATGAATTTGAGAAGATTATGTGGAAGAGCTTGCTTAGGGGATCAAGGAGCAAAGTCGTGCATGGATTCTTAATACGGAATTATCATAATCACAAACCAAAGATTTGGCTGCCTGACCAAAGGTACAGTCCTCCCCTCAAGTCCCAAAATGTCTCTGGGCTGCAAAAGCTGGTGAGTACAAACAGCAAAGCAAAGTCTTTAAAAATTAAACTGACATCAGACTCACAGCCCACATATGTTACAGCGGGAATTGTAGCCTAATGAAAAATGGCTATTTCTTTTTTTAATAATTTTTAATTTTTTTATGTATTAGGTATTAGGTTTCACAACACAACTCAGACCCATAGTGACCCTCCTGTTTCAGCCTCCCCAGCGCTGGGATTACAGACACGTATCACCATGCCTAGTTTTGTTGGCCCACACAGCACACACAGGATTCCTGAGTCAGCACAGCATGTGGTACTGGGAATTTCAACTGTGTCTGTGAGCTGGCCAGGGAGGTGCTTACACTGCCAAGCTATCTCTCCAGCCCAAACAGGTATTTCTTAACATATATTCTTTGAAAACTTTAATAAAATCTTGAGACTTACATGAAATATTTTAAATGTCCTGAACATAATACAAAATTATTCAATATACAAAGAAACTGGAAATCTTCAGCAACTTTCAGTAAAAAAGATGTCAAGCACACAATGACCAATTTGTTAGCGATTAGATGCAAAATTTCATGCAGTTATTATCATCAAGCTTCATTAAGGAAAGATGAGATCTCTTGAAACAAATGGAAAGATGGAACTTTTCATGAGGAAAACATTTATTTAAAAACATTAAATTTAAAATGGAATCATACAATAACCAGAATATAAAACTAACCAGCTGGACTAAATACCATAATAAAGATTGTTAAAAAAATGTTTGAAGGAACTTAAATGTAAAGAAAAGAAAAGAACAAAAAACAACAGCAACAATCATAGTGATGGGGGAGGGAGATGAAAAAAACAAACAGTGATAGAGACTGAAAGGTTTTTAGTCTTCAAAATTCGTATATTAAAAACCTAATCATTAAAGTAGTGATATTAAGCAGTAAAGCCCTTGAAATGCGATTAATTCATTCAGGGAAAAGTGTTCGTGAATGGGATTAATATCTTTTATTTTTTTTAAGAAGGCCTGATGGACTCATTCTTTACTCCATGAATAGAGGACATAATGAGAAGTCGCTGTGCAAGACTAGAATCAAAATTTCATCAGAGGACCTTGATTAGGACTTCTTGGTCTGTAGAACTGTGAGAAACAAATTTTCGTTGGTTGTAAATTGGTTAGTTTGTTTTCAGCCATATAAAAGAATACCACAGGTTGAGTATTTCATAGTGAACAAGAATTCACTTGGCTCATGATTCTGAAAGCTTCAAAGTAAATTGAGGGCCACATCTCCTGAGTGATTCCTGCTGGAAGAAAACATGGTGGAAGAAGCCAAATGAACGAGAGGGTAAGAGCGAAGAGAGGAGTGGGGCTCATGCTTCCATCAGGTGCGTCGCTCTGACACTGGTGTCCGTCCATTCAGGAAGATGGAGCCTGGTGACCTACACACCTCCCTCCTCACTCCAGTAATCACACATTGCTGCACTGGGGAATATGTGTCGAACGTAAACTTCAGAGACACTGTCCAACCATAACAACAAACCACCCACTTCTGATATTTGGCCAAAGTAACCCAACTTCCTGAATACAGTGAAAAGATTTCAAGACTGTATTGATGTAAGTGACAGGAAAACTAGACAGAAAGTCAACAAAGGAATAAGACTTGAGCAATGTTTTAATAATGTTATTGCTTAGACCTTTCATCTCCTCCACAAGTTTCATGTGTTCAGAGGCAGAGCATTCAGGAGGTAGCTAGATCGTGGGGTGCTATTGCAACCAGGGAGTTAATCACTAATGAGCTGATGACTGAATGCACTAGTAGGAGTTGGGCTCTCGCTGGGTCCTAGTGTTAGAAGATGTGTCTCCAACTCTGGCTCTTCTGGCTTTTTCTTGATGATGAGTTGAACATCTCTTTGTACAAAGCCCCACCATCTGCCATTTCTTCCTTTCAGCTGGTAGTTGAACTCATTGAATTCTCTGACAACATGAATCAAATTAAGCCTCTCCTCCAATTTTGGACATTGAGATTTTGTCCCAATGATAAAGAGGCTGGTGAATATATCTCATGACTGGGCTAATCCAATGAAGGATTCACAGCCTGATGGGCTTTCAGAGAGGGGCTTGTTATAAGAGCAGGTTCTCTGCTCCCCAGGCAACATGACCCAAGCAGCTTTACTCTGCTCTGTCCTCCCTGTCATCATATTTTGCCTTGAGAGAGGCCTAAATGTGATGAATCATACATGAACTGAGAGCTCTGAAGCTGTGAACCAACATAAAATTTTTCACCTTTAAATTCATTTTTACAGACATTTTGCACAAGTATAAGCTAACAATCTTGACCTACCTGGCTTAAATAAAGCCTGTTATGTTAAATCCTACAAATTCACATGGTTTTTATGAGCCAATGAAAGTCATATGGAAAGACATATGATAGACCACTAAAAATTATGAAAAACTCTCCAAAATAACAATAGTTGAGTATTTTTGCCACCAAAATTATAACTAGAAATCAACAACAGAAAGTATTCTTTAATACAATCCATATACATGAAAATTCAGCTATGACTTCTAGCAACAACTGAATCAAACAGGTAGAAATGAGGTAAATTTAAAGTCTTTTGATCCAAGTGTAAGTGAAAATACATCAAATCAAAATTTTACTTATATACCAAGGAGACAAAACATATGGCATTAATTCCATTGCTAGAAAAAAAGAGAAAAGTTTCAAAATTACTAATTTAAGCTCCCATTTTTTTTTTTTTTTTTTTTGGCAGAACCAGGGATTGAACACTGGCCCTTGCACTTGCCAGGCAAGCATTCATTCTACTGAGCCATCTCCCCAGCCCCATAAGCTCCCATCTTGAGAATCTAGCAGAAGAAGAGCCATAGAAATGTGTAGCATGCAGAGAAAAAGGCAGTGGTCTGAGCAGCTATTGAAGAAATTTAAAACAGGAAAGCAACAGGAAAAAATAAAAATAAAATCAAATTAATCCCTCATATCATTAAGGAAAGTGAACTCTTGGTAGTCTGACCAAGAAAATGAATAAACAGAGTCCTAATACCAGAAATGGTGCAGGGCTTTCCTCTATTAACTTCATGGACATTAAACATATAATGATGGAAGCCTGAAAATGAGACTACTAGTTTCAACATGAGGAAATTAAACATTTTCTTGAAAGATATGAGCTAAGACAACTTTCTTAATAACAAAAAGGTAATGAAAATAGTCTTATATCTAAAGAAAGGATTAAACTGATAGTTAAACCTTTTATGAAAGTGACAAATCTAGGTGGTTGCACTCATAAATTATAGCATATGTTTAAAAGAGAAACAAAATAGATCTCACATATCTTCTGGAAACTGGAAAAATGTAGTATTTACCAACTCATTTTATCATGCCAAGAGTTTCTTAATGCCAAAGTCAGGAATTGAGAGTAGAGAAAAGAAGTCCAAAGAATAATAGTAACCATATATAGATGCTAAAATCCTCAGCAAATGGGCTGGGGAGATGGCTCAGTGGAATAAACGCTTCCCTGGCAAGCACAAGGGCCTGAGTTCAATCCCTGGTCCTGCCAAAAAAAAAAAAAAATCCTCAGCAAAATGTTTATGAATTGAATAATAAAAAAGAATAAAGCATCATGACCAAGTGAAGTTAATGTCATAAAGCCAATCTTAAAAAGATAGTATAAAAATGAACCAAAGCCAGGTATGTAGTCTATCATAACAGTAGATCAGCAAGTAATAGCTTGTTTGGTATTCTTGCAGGTCTTTGGTCTTTTGGTTTGGTGGTACTTGGGAGAGACTCAGTTTGTTAATTATCCCTTCCTCTCCCTCTCTCCTTTTATGACCTTATGACTTGTTTCCACCTTTCCAGTGGTCTCAGCATGCTTTTCTATATTCTAATGATTTTTCTAGTCTTGTTTTTCTCTTCACTTTTCAATTTTGTATTTCTATTGTATCTTCACTTTCAAAGATTCTTTCCTCCATCTGTCCAGTCTATTAATGAGTCAATCAATGGGATTCTTTACTTCTGCTGGTAGCTTTGCATATTTAATCTCTAAAATTTCTTCAGAGTTTCTTTCTGTTTGCATTATCCATATACTAGTGAGTGTATCCATATACTTGTGGGCTTCCACTGAAGCCCACAGCATGTAAAACCTAAGTCCAACATTCACACCATGTCTGACTCATAGTTTGAGACTTGTTAAATCTGTTCTAGCTATGTTTTTCAACTTTTAGTGTGCCTTGTGAATTTTTTTGTAGCTTTTGAAAAGTGGGCATAATGTAATGAGTGCAGATGGACTGAAGTGCGTAGTTCAGTTCGTAACCCAGCAGCAAGCAGGAAGGGGATAGAGAAACTGTTCAGTCCTGCGATGAGGTCTTTTTCTGTTGTTGGGCTGGGAACATAACCAGTGCTCCTCAATTTTCTGTCTTCCCTAGTGGAGCAGAGTGACTTGAGGGGCTGAGGTTAGTTCTTTAGCATTACGTCGGTTAGCCATGGATTATATCTCAGCAAGCAAAGCTCAGACTCACTGGTTTTTACCTAAAAGTAGATCTTTTGAGGAACAGACTGTACTGCTGAATTTACATGTTTTCTCCGACCAAAATAATAAGGGATTTTCTGTTACATTCTCTGGGAGAACATGAAAGCTGTCTTGGTGGATGCTCACAAGAGGGTGGCGGTGATGGCAGAGCATGCCTGTACCCGCTGGCATGTTTACCTCTGGATTGTCCACTCCGGCTCTAGCAATTTACTTATAGCTTGAGTCTTATTCTAGCACTGGTTTCTTCCAAGATTTCGGTGGAAGGATTTCTGCACCATTAATCTATGATCCTCTATGAATACTTAGCTATCTCTTTTCAATTTCAATACTGTTTGGCTTCTGGTCTAATCATAATTACATATCTAGAAAAAAAAAGAAAAAGAAAAAAAATATATATATATATTTGTGGAGCTGGGGAGATAGCTCAGTGGAATAAGCGCTTCCCTGGCAAGCATAAGGGCTGGAGTTCAATCCCCAGTTCTGCAAAAAAGAAAAAAAAAATATATATATATATACACACATACATAATTACATATCTAAGAATTATTCATTTCTCAATCTTGTCAGTTTTTCACTAGTTAGAAAACAATAGAAACTTTCCAATTCAGACACTGGAAGTCCAGCAATTACCTATGTAGTTAGATTTGGGCTTATCTCATGACCTATCAATTCCTCAAAACTAGTATAACAATATTTACCACACACTATGAAAAGTCACCAAAACCATCTCAGCACAAGTGATTTTTTAGTGGAAAAAGTGAGTAAATTCTATTAAAAACATAAAATCAAATACTATTTGGTAATGAAATAAGTTAACAAATAGTACAAACAATATCGCAATTCAGTTTCAAAGGAATACACTAAGTGATAGAAATCAGTCTCAAAAGTCATGTGCAAATTATATACATATATGTATATATACATATATATATCCAAATAGAAAGTAGATTCTTGGCTTCCATCATTAGAGTGATAGAAGATTTTGATCTCTAAGAAGCAAAGGAAATTCTTTGGGATATTATTCTGGACCTGAAGATGCTGTTTATTAAATTTATGGTTGTTAAGTTTTCTTCTAAAATTGCTGTTTTGTTACAAGTCAGAAATGAACAAATAGAATATTGAATCTCACTTTATGTGAATTCTTGAAATGCTGATAGAGTCATAGAATCATTTCTTCTTGTTTAAAATAAAAAAAGTCTCAGTCTTCTAGGTTCCTTTCTGTAGCATACTTACAGGTTCAAATATTGGTCATATTTTTATCCCTTTATCATATCCCACTCCAAACACCAGGACACTAGAAGCCCTCACAAGGGGAAAGCTGGCACTGATCAGTTTGCACTTGCAAAAGGTAGAATGAGCCAACACTGTGTGATCCAGTGTTTTAGCAAGAAGACTTAAAGCACTGTAGAGAAGGTGGTTTTGGAGAAAAAAAGGGCACAATAAGGGACTTTTTAAAGTGTTGTTTAAAGAATCTAATTAGTAAGCCTCGGTGATTCTGTACAAGTGCTGAGGATTTTTGACTTAATATTAAAGATGAAATGAATGTTCTCACAGCGCCTGAAACAGAATGTTAAGATAAGAAATGTAACACAAAAAGCAGTCACCTTGAATCAGGATTCAAGAGCTGACGGGAGGTGCTGTTGAGACTGTAAAGAAGTTTGCCTTTTCTCTTCCTGATCACCTTTCATTTCAAGCCACAAGCTTCACAAAAAATACAAAGTTGAGGGAGAAAAACAGCTGTCAGGAATGGCATGAACCAGGGCAATGTTAAAACTTTAGAGGATTGGGAAGACATCAAACAGCATACGGCAGTGAGTGAGATTAGGATCCACATAGGCAATCAAACCGGATGTTAATTAATCCGCAAAAATGACACGAGGTAGCCACCCAGTAGAAAGCCAGCTGTGGAGGCTTCTGTTTCTGGGAATTCCGCAAGAGGAGGTCAAGATGTACCCCTCTCCAGGGCATCTCTGCAAAATACACCAAGACAAGTTCCAGCCTGCCTACCAAGTCATGAAGGTCACACCTTCATTCCTTGCCAGAGCCCCTGGGTCTGTGTCAACATCATTAAGAAGTGCTTTCTTTCACCCAGGAGCAGTCTTCACATTTTGCCCACTTCCCACTCTCGCCTCCCCCAACACACACACACTGCGTGCCCTCAGCTGTAGTCAGTCACTCTGGCTTCGCAGAGCCCCTAGCTTCCTGTTCAGTGACACAATACTGAAATGAGACACTGAGTTGACTCCTATGTTGCACACTATGTAGAGGCAGAGGGGGAAGGGAGACTGGGTCGGATAATTATCAATGTGCCCCCTAACAATGAGAGGTTTTAAATCAAGTAAATCCTCAAATAAGACAGGTAGCGTAAGTCAGTGCAGAATTAGCATCCTTGGAGTAAGAAGGAAGTCTTTTAGAAGCTACAGGGCCTATAACACAGTAGAGGGATCACTGGCCTTACATGTCACAGTATTTTGTTGCCTGTCTCTCTAGATATCACAGTTTTCTAAGGCAGCAAAACATACTAGAGAAAGCAAATTGACAAAAACAAAATCAATGGCAATTCCTCTGAATTATGCAGTTATGGTTCAGGCAAGATAAAAGAAACACCACTGGACTTTTTCCCAACTAATGGTCAAAATATAAAGCTGTCATAATTAGGATACAGGAGAAAGGGGAATAATTAAAATCTTAGTCTTGTTGAAAGACTACATAAAGTAATCATATAGATTAAAGCAAAATTGGAAAGATAGCCCAAATGATAAAATGGAAAAGTGTAAAAAAGTAGTCCCGTAGGTAAAATGGAAAATCTCTGAGCTAGTATTTTTATATTTCAGTATCTCTGGGAATATCTTCACTGCAAATAAATCATTAGACTGTTTAAAAAGCACATACTTTACTATGTGAAGAATTTTAAGATGATCTATCTGGGTGTGTGAGTTACTTCAAGAATAAAATTTGTCTCTGAAATTCAATTAACAAAAGTCGCCTCCATAGTTTCACATGATAGGTGCATTATAAATATGCTTGTGTGATTCATTTGTCATTGTTTTCTTGACTAAGTGTATGGGCTAGAAATGTGAAAACATCTTCCTATTATCATAATCTGCTTCTTTTCTTTTCATATAATCTCACATTTCTAGCTTTTGTAGGGACTACATAAGTCTACAGACATGTTTTCCCCGTGCTCCACCACAGTGAAAAGTTTTAGTTAAAACAACAACCTAAATGAATTTTCAAAATTATATGGTAGATACACACCCCAAAATTCTTGTGCTACAATTTTTATTTCTAAAAAAGGTAGAGTCTATAGGGTGTTCAGGGTCTCACTACTAGATTGGACTAGTAGTGATCCACCTTTTATAGCCTCCCAAGGTCTGGGATTACCGAACCACCATGGCCAGTCTCAATTGCTATTTCAGAGCATCCCAGGGAAGGGGTGGCACAGCAGGCCTGGGGATCAAACCCCTGACCCCTGAATCTGCTTGCAGGCACTTTAATTAACTGAGCTATTTGGCCCTCAAAAGGTAATTCTTTATGCATAAAGCTTTAGCCAACTAATCATAAAAGAGTGAAAGAGATAACTATATGATACAGTATAAATTGTGAAGGCATTAAGATGGCTAAAATTTAAGTTCTTTTGTAGAAGTGGCTTTAGCTAACAATTTACTTGACACACCTATATAAGGTTCACAAATCCAATCACTGTGGAGATTGTTCCAGAAAAAAAATCAAACAAAGAAATGTCAAGGATATTGAATCATTTTTACTTGATGTTGAGCTATAAACTTATGTCCCTCAGAAATTTCTATACTTATGTTCCTCAGAAATTTCTTACTATTAGACAATAAATCAAAACCAACATTCCTGCCCTCCAGGAAGAAAAGTCCTGAAATCAGTACAGTGGGCATGATTCTCATGGTCTTGTAAGTGGTCAGAACATTTGCTACAAGCTCCAGTGCCTCAAGGCCACAAAGAAAACATAAATAACTGAAGCGATGTGAGCGAGGACTGTGCAAGGTCATGTGGCTGTCAGCACGACAACTGCAGGTTTCTCTATCTTTCTCAATCCAAAGCTTGTTGAGAGGAATTTGCTAGAGCTGTGCATACAAGCTCAAAAACTAACTGAATTTTTTTTCTCAATAGCCTTTGGAAATGTAGGTCAAGTATAATCAAATCTTCTACTTTGAAAAGAGTATAACTTTTCATATTCTCTGGATTAAAATAACACACACATATATGCACATTTATTTATATTATATTTACATATGAATTTATGAATCTTAAATATTGTTGTAATATAATTTGTGTCTTGCTCCATAATTCATATGTTGACTTTAGGCACAGGGTCTGCCCATAAGTGCTTATGAGAAATGAGGTCACTTGACTGGGGACAAATACAATACAACGAGTGCTCTCATGAAACATAGATAGGGTCACACCAACAAGGAAGACCCCCTTAAGACACAAGGAAAATCTAGACAGCTACATGGCAAGAAATTGGGGACACAGAAAGCTAACTCTGGCAACACCACCATCATAGGTTTCTAAAATTCTCAGAATTGTAAGACCATAAATTATGTTATTTATTTTATGTGCCCTAAAAAACTTTGTTGGTCAAGTTCTACAAAGCTAACACAAGTACAATCTAGAACGTGTTGCAGTAGGAACAAAGGCAAGTGCATGCTGAGTCCCTGAGGTGACTAACACAGGTTAGAAGGCACAGAATTGCTGTGGGGCTTCTCGTGGTCTGTGCGTTACAGATCTGCTTACCAGGCCCCACGCTGAATCACCTGTGAGCCAAAGCCTGGATGTAGAAGATTCCTTCTTCTCTAGATAATTATCAGTGCACTGCATAGTCTCCAGCACACAGTACACACTGCATTCAACAATATATTTACTTAACATATTAAGTAAAAGAAGCAATCCAAGTACACAGATAGACCTGTGTCGTGTTGGATTCCAGCAGGCAGGGTCAGAAAGTTTGCAAACTTTTTTTTTTTTTTTTCACAATGTCCAGCCACACAAGTGCTGGAACTGGCTCTGGCCAATATTCCTCTTTGCTTTGCTATCAATATTGCCATTGGAATTTTCAGATTTGTCCAAAAAGTAACAATTCTGAACAAATAATACCACAGAATTCTGTAAAAAAAAAATGTCCACTTTCTTCAAGTCAAATGATTGTAGGATAGACGTAGGTTGCAAGTCAAGACCAAAATATCTTGAAGTTTATTAGCTTGGAAGACAGCACTCCTCCTTTTTGTTAATCATTAATTTGGGGAGTTTCCTCAACATTGTGCATAACACACAATATGCTTGGAAGACTCGCGTAAAGTTGTACAAGTTGCAGATGATTAATTAAACTGAGAAAAAAATGTACATTACTTTTGAAATATTGTATATGGAATGGAACAAAATTTAAGACTACTAAAATGTAAATAAGGACTGTGGATAGAGCTCAGAGGCTCAAGTGCCTACCTGACAATCACAAGATCCTGAGTTCAATGCCTGGTACCTAAAAAATAAATAAATAAAAAAATAAAGTGTAAATGTCAGTTTTAAGAACTTAAATATGTAATTACTGCAGAAAGCTAAGCTATTTCTATGCAAAACTAGGAGGTTACTAGTGAAGTCTGCTTATTTTCTACCTTCATCCCATTATTCTGTTTTTTAAAAAATTTTGTTGAAATATATTTTTGTCTTCACGTTCCTAAACTTTTAAGATGCCTTTATGCAAGTTTTGTCAATGCTGGGAAATGTTAGCTCTGACCTTGAAAAGACTAGGCCAGGGGTCTAATTGAGGCTTTTCCAGGAAAGTGCTCTATGCTCTACTCATCAATAGTCTGAAAGCACCTAACACTGAGGGTTCTGAGACTTCTTAGCAATGTGTCTGTCAGCAAGTTATTTAGTGTCTGAAGTACTCAGTTCCATCGTCTATGACACTGAACCAACCTTCCTGGCCTACTTTCAGAGATAAAGAGTCACCTACACAATCACTTAGCATAGGGCCTGTCACTTGACAGCTGGTCCATAAGTGTATGTTATCAAGAAGTCCAGACTCTGGCTCCTGGTGGAATAAACACACTCCGTGCTGTCTTGTCCACTAAATATAGCCAGGCACCTGGATGAAATGCATGGAACAGCTATTTGAGGATCCAGAAAGTAAAAAAGCAATAGGCAGATTGAAATAGAGGAGAAAAACTATAAAATACAACCATCATAGCATATTTTTCTTTCTTTTCCTCTGTCGTATGCTCTGGTGAGAATGCAGTGCATCAACAATGGGCTCATTAGGAGTGACAGAAGAGGTAGATGGGGCGGGGGTTATCTAAGCGAAATCTTTCAGTTGTGGTTCAATCAGTAAAGAGAGGAAACACTGGCACTCAGAAACACTGGAAACAGGGCTTTGTGCTTCTGCCTTTTTTGTTTGCTTTTCACAAACCGACTTTTAAGAATTCAGTGGTGCTGATGGAAAGTGTAGACAATAGCAGCCCCACAAACCAAAACTGTGGTTGGGGTGGGAATCTCTTCTGAAGTCAGGAAAAGTATTACTTAAAAAATAAAGATTCCATCCACTACATTTAATATTTTCTTTCACTTCTGATGCTTGGCCTCATATCAATTGGCAAAGCACCAGGGAGAATGTGGTAAGGGGCTTTCTCACTACAACCCCCCAAAAAGGAGACAAAGGCAAACAGAAGTGAGGAAACAAAAGAAAGGTAAGAATTTGGGAAAACAGTCCAAGAAAAGCTTCTGCGGTAATCTGCACTCACTCCAGCTTGCACATATATGGATCAGATCATTTTTAGCTTGTGAAAAGTAGTGAGAATTGGATTAGCAAATTACCAACACCCAGGTTTCAGACTGGTTATCAGAGGTGCAAGAGCAAAGTAGTTTCAATGGCAGCACACTGGCTTTAGATACCACATGTTAAGAGCTGTGACTCGGTTTAAGCAGTTCTACACCCTGATACAATAGGTGTCACCTCTAGAAATTAACAACTCTCAACCTCATACAATATTCCAAAATTCCTAATTTTTAAATCTAATTTTTGTGTCAAGTAAAGATAACCTGCAAAATCTCAACTCATGATATAAAAATCAACAGTAGACACCAGTGATACATCATCACAGATACAAGTCATTAATAGATATTTTAAGACAGCCTTTATAAATATAGTCTAGCAAACACTTGTGGTCATGCTTGAATTGGTAAAGTAAAATCTGTGAATAAAGATAATTCTCCTTCAGTAAGAGGACAACCTTTCATTGTAGAAATGAAAGGCATAGGTGAGCTGACCGAATAGCTCAGTGGACTGAAGTGTCTGCAAGTAGGTGCAGGAGCCTGGTTTTGATCCCCAGAGCTGCTGTGCTGGCCCCACCCCTGGAAAATGAGACTGGGCATGATGGCATGCATCTATAATCCCAGCTCTTGGGAGGCTATAAACAGGCAGATTACTATGAATCCAATCTGGTAGTGAGGGGGGCTGAAAGATAGCTCAGTAGAATAAGTGCTTCCCTGGCAAGTGCAAGGGTCTTAGTTCAATCTTCAGTTCTGCCAGAAAAACAACAACAACAAAACAAACTGTCTAGTAGCGAGACTCTGAATATCCTGTAGACCCTTTCCTAAAATAGAAAAGAAAGAAAGGAAGAAAGAAAGGAAGGAAGGAAGGAAGGAAGGAAGGAAGGAAGGAAGGAAGGAAGGAAGGAAGGAAGGAAGGAAGGAAGGATGCCAGCTAGCCATCAGAAATGAAAGGTATAGGACTGGGGAGATAGCTCTGTAGAATAGGTGCTTGCCTGGCAAGCACAAGATCCTGAGTTCAATCCCAGGTACCACCAAAAAGAAAAAGAAAGTGATATGAAAGCTATAATAAATAAAGCCACTGAATGGTGCAGCACCAGTATGCACATTGCAGCAGATGGATGAGTGCGTCTGAAAATTGAATAAATTGGTCAACATCTTTCAGTTATCTTTGATTAATACATGCTTAAATAAATAAATTTTTTAAAATGTTAGTTTTAAAAGCTAAGAACTTAAGAAATAATATCAGCAGATTTAGCCTTTGTGTTATCAAAGTTCTAGAAAAATAAAAGAAAAAATATGATAACAAAAAGCAGATTCAAAAATAATAGTGGCTAAAATTCCTAGGGTTAATTTGAGCTCAAAGTCAAACTCAACACCTTGAGCTTACAGGCAAGTGCTGCACCACTGAACTATATCCCCAGCTCTGCTAGTTAAAAACAGTATATAGATTTACAGATTTAAAAACAAAGAGAATTGAAAACATAATCTCATGGAAATCAAGTGACTCCATAGTCAAACTGTATGTAACCAGATCAAATAATGTTTGAAAAAAATTGGAGAGAATGTATTATTTAATGTATTAGAATGACAGAAGATTTCTCATCAGCAACCACTAAGGCCAGAAAGAAGTGGCACAGGATATTTAAATTATTGGGAGAAAGATATCAATCTAGATTTCTGTGTAAAAATAATTTCTTCTCCAAATTTGGGTAAAATAAAGAGACATCAGCTAAAAAGAAAACTAAAATGATTTGTTTGCAATTAATACTGTTGTAATGCAGTTATTTGAAGACAATATTAATATAGAAATATAATTGGACAAAGAGACTAGATTATTGAGAATGAATCAGAGTTGGAGAGATAGCTCAGAGTTCTAAGTGTCTGCTTGCCAAGCACAATGACCCAGGCTTGATCCCCAGTATCACACATCATGCAACACAGACAGCTACCAAAACTGGGCATGGGGCACATGCATGTGATTCCAAGGTGGGGAACACTGAGACAAGAGGATCAGTATGAGTTTGAGCTGTGCAGTGAGACATTGTACCAAATGAATGAATAAATAAATAAATTTTTTTAAATTATGCAAATAAATAAAGTTCATCTCAGAAATGAGGTAGTTTGTTTGCTTTAGTCACTGGGCCAACTCCTACATACGTATATTTGATTATTTTGCTAACTTTCTGGCTCCCAATATATCCTCCTTTTTCATTTTATTTTTTCAAAGATGGGTATTCCATTGCAGTTAGAGGAGCTGTATTTGGAGAAGTCTGTAAAGGCCTTTTTCATACTTGAAACCATTCTAAAGGTTGTAGGTACTTGAATTCAGCAAAATAGCACAATAAAGTCCCATAATAGTAGTGGGTTATCAGCATAACTGGTAATTGTCAGAAGTTGTTGACTTGAGCCTTTTACAGCTCAACATATTGATGTGGTGTTATTTTTATACCTCATAGTTACACTTTTCTGCTGGATGGATGGCTAAGACCAAGATAAAGCAAGACCTCTATAACTACAAATGTAACTTTTGTTTCTGACAAGGTCAATAAACTCCCCTCAGGATTTACCCTGTAACCATCTATTTCACCTTCTATATCTTTTCTCAGTTTCAGCCATCTGGATGAGTCATAGCCATTTCTTGACCAATTTGCTTTCTGTGAAAGCCTGAGAGAATTTTTTCCTCTCTAGGTGACTCTCCTTAGGCACACTCTACATCATCGATCACTTTCCTCTGTGGCCCCACAATCTCCTTGTGATATCTTATAACTCAGTGATGAATTTTGGACACAGCACTGTTTCTCTCATGTCCTAAGTCCTCACTGAATTTGAAGGGTTAGGGCCAAAGTATTATCTATCCCTGCAGCCCCTCTTTTTCTCTAATTTTTGGTCTGCAAACTTTAGTTGTGAAACATTCGGAAGATAAACATTCGGTCTGTTTAAGGTTTGCTACAGGCTGTTAAGCAATCTAATGTCATGCATTGCTAACTTCACAAAAGTATAAGTAAATGACAGTTTTGTGGTGAAAAAAAGGAAAAAATATACTTATGTGTACACAAGAGAGTTAGGATAGATACACAGCTACTTTCTCTTAGTTTACTGAGAATAAAAGTCTGTACTAATATTGTTTAGACAAGTATCATGTCTGTATCTTGCCTTCTGAATAACTAGTAGGAAGACAACAATATGCAAAGTATTTTAATAATTATAAATGTCTGAGTAACCTTCCTTGAAACTATTCCATCACTATTGTATCTTTTTTTCTCATTAAAATGAATACAAATTATAAAAAAGATATATAAAAAAAACCTTGGGATGAGGCTTTTTCCTCTAATAAAAAGAGAAAAAAGTTAAAAATCATAAATGCTTTGTTCTACATATAAACATTATTATCCTTTCGAGAAATGCACAATATATTTGATAGTTGAAATGTAATTTATAAGATCCTTATTATAATTGTTTTTGCTTTTATTTTCTAAAACCCTTACAGTTTCCTAAGTAGGAGAAATTCTTTCTTATGTAATACTTCAATTTTACTTAATTAGGAGATTTGTGATGGGCAAAAATAATAAGTTATCAAGACCTGAAGAGAGATGAAGAAAACTTAGACACCAGCTGGTGAAAGGCAAAATTAAAAATGCGGTATACTGTATGATCCCAACTATGTGATATAAGTTTTAGAAACCCAACACTTTGCTATGAAGTGGTCCCTGGTGCTATGCCCTACCAGGGAGGAGGGATATGTGCATAGAACACAGAGGACGTTTAGGGCAGTGAAAATACTTTGTAGGATACTCATACTGTGGATATGTGCTGCCACAAGTATGTTCAAATCTCAAGAATGTATAACGTGAGGACCTTGTGGCTAATGTGAACATGGATGTTGGGTAACAATACAAGCCTGTCAGTAATGATGTGTTTATCCTTCTGTTGGGGGATGATAACGTCAGAAGCTGTGTGTGTGTGTGTGTGTGTGTGTGTGTGTGTGTGTGTGTGTGTGTGTGAGTGAGCTCTGTGTAGTATGCACTAATTCTCTTGGATTTCTGTTCAATATTATTGTGGGCTTAAATTTGCTATAAGAATAATCTATTAAGAATAATTAAAAAGGGAATATTTATACTGATTAGAAGCCCAGTTTTCTAAAGAAGACCTCCCCCCAAAATACTTGAAAGTGTTTAGAGCTATCAATATGATTTATATATATATATATCAAAGACTGACTAAAAGATGCAGTAAAGTAGAAAATTCTGCACACCACTCCCAGTAATGTATTTGACCAAGAAACATAAATCATAAAACGTATAAGAGAATTGGAAAAAACACCATGAAATACAATTAGATATAGCTGACATTCTGGAATATTCCAACCAGCAAGAACAGAATACAGATTTTTGTAAGGAATATGGGCTATTCATCAAGATCAGGTGTCAGGTCACAGGCAAAATCCAACGTGTGGATTTTTTTTTCTGTTGCAGAGAAGCTAAAAGTCATTGCTACATTTTAAACCGTTACAAAAATTAAAAATACCCTACCAGGACTCTTGGAAATTGAAAAGCTATTCTTCTTTGTATTTTCAATATAACTCCCAACATCAAAAACACTATACAGTCTATATGTGAAACAAAAATCCTAAAGTATATATTTGTACCTATAGAAAAATCACATTACTGTGACCTGAATACAATGTAGCTAAAATCATCTCCACGATCTTCTTTTACAACCAAATGTCACATGTGGTATGCTCTGACCCCACAAAGAGATGTGTATTTTACAGTGACAAGCTAAAAGTGTGATCACTAGGTGATAGGGGTAATGCTTCTGAGTTGTCACATTTTAGCACTGAGTTGTCACATGACTTTAATGATGTCCTCTATGATCATTGTACTAGCTTCACACATGAAAGAAACCAAAAAAAGAAACCAGAAATGAGCAAACATACCTATCACTCAAAGTACACGTAAGACAAAGAACATCAGAAACATATTCAATATTATTAGCTGTTAGAACAACACAATTGAAAGCTATGACTAGATACTACTTCCTACTCAAATAGCTACATTAAAATATATTAACTATGCCAAATTGTGTCAAAGCTGAAATGTGATGAGAATTTCCACACATGAGTGGTATGAACGTAAAATAGTTCATTTAGTCTGAAGAATTAATTAGGAATTTTATTATAAAGATAAAAATCCATTTACTATGTGACCAAGCAAACTCACTTCTTGGCTTTTACCAGAGAGAAACAAAATCTCATGCTCACTCAGCATCCTGAATGCAATTGTTTGGAGCTGTTTTTTAATACTCATGAAATTAGAATAATGCTAATGCCGTGCACAGAATATAAGGATAAATAAATTGTGGCAGTATATCTGCAATGGAAGATTACTCAAACCTATAAAGGACTATGAATACAGAGACTTGGATGGTACTTACTGAAATACATGAAGCAGAACGTAAAAAAAAATCAATCTTAAAATGATATGCTGTGTGATTCCACCTATAAAATAATCTTAAAAGCACAAAATTATCATGACTGAAAATTGGTAATTTCCTCTGCATATGGATGGGTTTCTAAATAATAAGGGATAAACATAAATCATACTTTGGGGGAATTGGAACTTCTCTGCATTCTCATGCCATTAGTGGTTGAATTATCTTACATATGTGATAGTAATAAAATGTTATAGGTCTTGCTTTAACTCGGTCTTAACCATCCAACAGAAAAGGATAACTACAAGGTGTAAAATGTAATGCCATATTAATATGCTGAGTTGTAAAAGGCTCAAGTCAACAACTTCTGACAATTGCCAGTTCTGCTGATAACCCATTACTATTATGGACAATTGGACTATATTGGGTTATTGTGCTGAATTAAAGCACCTACAATCTGTGAGACTGGCTTCATATATGAAAAGATTCTTTAAAGACTTCTCCAAACATAGCTTCTCTAACTGCAGTGGATCCACCTTCTCTAAAAAAGTAAAACAAAAGAGGGGATATAAATAAGGGACCTATTTTTTTTTCTTTTTCTTTCTTTTTTTTTTTGTTTTTTTGAACCAGGGATTGAACTCAGGATCCTATGCTTGATAGACAGGCATTTATGCTACTGAGCTATCTCCCCACCCCCTAGTGGACCATTTTATAGTGAAAAACATATATATTTACATATATACAAGATAGTTAGGACGGATGTACAGCTACTTTCACTTAGTTCAATGAGAAAAAACTTTTGTACTAATATTGTTTAGACAAGATATCATGTCTGTATCTTGTCACCTGAATAACCACTATTATAATCATAATAATTAATTATTATGATTGTCCTACTGACCTGTTTTGAAACTGTTTCATTGTTATTTTATCTTTTTTCTCATTAAAATGAATAAAAGATAAAAAAATTGAACCTCAAACATGCTTTACTATAATAACATCAAAATAATTGTCTATGAAGTTATGACTTATAGAATAAAAACAATTAATGAAATAGCAATTCCTATTATCATTAGCCATACATTTTGGAGAGTGCACTCAGGAAATGTTATCTAACCTCATGCATGTAATATGATACATAATTACTAAAACCAAGAAATAGTTAATACTGTTATGATTACATAATAAACCACTTGTCTCAGTGATTTTTCTCTTACTGCTTGAGACAAAATACTTGACACTCAAAATTAAGTAATGAAAGGTTTATTTAGCTCACCATCACTGGAGGTTTTAGTTCATACACTGCTGGCTCCAAGGCAGGGTGGCACGTGGCAGAGGACATTCATGGTGGTAGAAAACAGTAAAGAGCAACAGTCAAAAGGGAGGAGCAGCAGCTGTGGCAGCTAGAAAGCCTCTCTCCCTTCCTCATTGCATGCAGATTACCACCCCAGGGCGTGTGTAGCACCCATAGCTATAAACCCTGAATTAGATCATTAGTTAATGGAAACCTCTGAAAGTCTCCCCAGTGACTGCATGAGGCTTTGCGGGGACAACTAGCCACAGACCATAATACCTCTTCAAAGAACACTGACAGATAACTCCTAAAAATGGAGGATGGATGTCCTGGGGCTTGAATCCAAGGTGTTTAGCACTGAGACACACTTTCAACTTTTTTTTTAATTTAATTTTTGTATGTATGTGATACAGAGGCTCTTAAATCACCAGGTTGGTCTCAAACTTGCAGTCCCTCTGCCTCAGCCTCTCAGAGTGCTGGGATTTCAGCCTTGTGGTATCGTGTCCATAATGAAGACCTCTAATTTAAAATAATAGCACATTTGCTTCATTTATCTATTGCTTCATGATAAAATTATTGCCTGAAAGTCAACACTTTTATCATTTTACATTGTTTTTGTTCGTTTGGTATCAAGTAAGACTGTATAGTCTGGAAGGCCTGGCTGAGTAGAAGAGCCAGTATAGCACCGTAGGCTTGCTTGGCCTGAGTGCTAGCTGATGAGCACGCCAACCCCAGCCTCTTCAGCAGCCTTTCAACCTCAGCACCCTGGACAGCTTCTTCAGTGGTGGGCTAGGGAAACAGGCCAAACAGAATCTTGATTCCTAGGCTCTGGAACAAATCTAGTCTGTGACAGCTTGTCACACACCACTGGGAATAGTAGATAAGAAGACCAATCTGGATGTAGTAGAAATGTACAAAAAGACTACGCTACTGTTCCTCATTGCAGAAGAGACAGAATATTTTAGCCGCGTTTTCATGCTTATCGTATGATTTCCTTTTTATATTAGCAGAAGCTAATGCCTGAACTAGGGGTACATTTCCATATAGCATGCATAGACTGAAATGTCACATGTACTGTCTTTTCCTACCTAGTCAGAGTCCTTTTCTTTAGGCTATGCATCCTATTTCCCATGTTAGGAGCTGTGTTTTTTGTGCCACTGACAAGTTTGACCAGTTCTATCTGGGAAGTGTTTTTCCCCTAAGACTGAATGAAACATGGCAGCTGAACATCACACAGCTCCACACATGCTACGTCTGATGATCTGTTAACACCTAGACTTCCAGTCTGCTCAGAGAAGGAAAAAAAATCACACTATATAGGGATGAGACTCATTAAATTCACTCTGTCTGGGTTAGAAACTAGAAATAGTATTCTTCACTTTTATTTGTCAGGTAAAAGGAGAGGTGAATTCTTATGACGAAAAAGCTGAAGAATTATTTTTACTTTGCAAAGGTGTTAAGCAATTTTCCCAAAGAAAGTAATTTTCACATTTCCATTTTTAGAAAATATACATTCTGTCACCATTTCCACATTTTCTGATTGTCTTGATTCCAATTTAATTATTTGATTTTATAATTATAGTGTGCCACTTATCTAACATAGAGAAGCTTTATAAATATATAGTGACATTGCAGTAGTATTGATATATAAAACAATGTAAATAACCTCTTATAATCCTATAACCAAATTTTTTTTATGTTCATGATGAAAAACACATGGGTTTATCTTTGTTATCTATTTGCTAATGTAACAACAGTTTTTAAAGGACTGTTTATTTAAAAATGGAAGCATTTGTTAAGAATGTAAAATGACCCTCTCTCTCCAGATACACAATATACCTAATAATACAATCATTACCTGCCTTATTTCTACCTCCAAAGTGATGTTCTAAGTACTGTCATATTCTCTATTAAGTCCAACAAGTAGTTTATAGTTGACAATGATGAAAAATGAATTTGGGTCAAATTACATGTACAGAAAAGTCAGTATTCATGATGGCTCTCTATGTAATTGGAGGTTGTATTTCAAATGAAAAACAATGATTTGGCCAGAAACATGTTATAATAATATACCTGTATAAAATAATAATTTTCTTTCAATTATATGCTGAAACAATTGAAGGTCAATGTATCATGCTTTTCCTTCTAATTAGAAATTTCAAATTTATATTCATTGTGGAGGACCAGTTAGAGTTACCACTGGTCCCCTGGGATTCATACATTGTGTGTTTTTAACTAAATGGTCCCCACTTCAAGCTGCTACATAATGTACCAAAATGTCATAAAACTTCAGGCTGTAACATGAGAGGGCATCAAACCATGGGTAATTAAAATCAATCATTTGGAAGAAGCTGCAAAGAACCCTGAAGTTTCTAGTTGCTACAAAGCTGCAGAGCATAACAATAATCTCTACAAAGCAATGGCAATGAGTCAGCTTGAATGGCAAGAGCACATTCATTGTTGTGACAAACTACATTATTTTAAGACTAAGATTTGTTTGAAACACATTTCTTACTTGCCCCTTCATTTTACTGTAAGAATATAATTTTACAATTACATAAGAATATAATTCTCCATAAGAATAGCATCAATTTGAGGGGCATTTTAGCCAGCAAACAACTCTATCTTTAATAGGACTCTATTCCAATATCTTCAATTTTCTGGGCAGCCGATTTGAGCTCTATACTCTGCAAAGAGTACGTATTCAGCACTGTGGCCCAGAGGGAGCTTGATGGATGGCAAGCAGTTGGATACCCCTCTACCTTTCTCCTTACTGTTTTTATTCATCCTCAGGTTTTATTAGGAGACTTTGGAGTAATTTCAAGTGGTCAATATTTTCTGAACTTGTCATCATCTAAATACTCACTCTTTGTTACTATGGATTTCTGTCAAACCCGATTTCTTCCATCTAATGTCATGTGGGTGGTTTTTTTTTCGTATTTGTGTACATACTTGTGCAGAAGAGATACATATCCAACACTTTTTTTCAAGACATCTGAAAACTTCTGAATATTGACATTGCAAACTATAATATTAGTTATGCCATGTGACTGAAATGACTAAAAGGTTTTGTTCTTTCCTTATGTAAAAAATAAATGTATAAGAAATTTCTACAAACAAACCAAAGTTTCAGACATAGAAAATTAGATAGATTGAAAATGTAACAGGAAAGGCTATTTTTGTCAATCTGCATTTAGAAAAAGTTGAAAAATGAGAAAAAATGAACATGGTACGTATAATAAAACACATATAATCACAACACACAAAACAATTTCTTAGGCATCCCTTCTGTTGTAAACTGAACTAATGATTTTCTTTATACTTACAAATTTAGTGTTTCATTCATTGAAAAAGAGATTGATTCACAATAATAAATCAAAAAAGTAATGTTATGATTTATTTTTAATAGATTATAGGATTTAGGGTTGTAAATCTGCCTTCTTTCATAGGTAGGGTCTTTGGGAGCTGAGTGGATCAGATGTGTGTGACACTCATGACCGGGTTGACGGGAAGTAAAGTCTGAGGAGAAGGGATGTGTCACTGTGTGCGTGGCCTGGATAATATCTTCGTTCTTGGTCATTTGCTGCTTCCTGCCTTCCCTCGGCTAGACTAATTCTCTGTCCCCATCCTCTGCTATGCTGCCCTGCCACAGAGCCAGCCAAGTGGGGACTGAAGACTCTAAGAAGGGTGAGGAAAAATAAATTTATCCTCCCTTAACTTGTGGTTGTTAGGTGTTGTGCCAGTGGCTGATCAAAAATGGACATTTTCATATTTTGACCTAATCTACACTCAAATAATTGATTCTTCAGGAATTTTAGTACTGCCTCTGTCTATTGTACATCTTCCTGCATTCCAAAGTTTTGCTCTTTTCTACCATTTTACTAATTTTAGAAATACAATATTCTTACACTTCTATTATGCATTCAGATACATGTCTTATTTTCCTTTGTTTGCTAATTTCTCTGAAAGTAGGCTGAAACTAACAATTTGGATTGACTTATTTATGAATTATCTTCAGACCAAGGATATTTTATAGGAAATCAACCACCTCACACAATAGATATTAGTATATTCAGACATCTCAGCTATGTTTCAATTCTATGATTTTCATTTCACCATAGATACTATAGATTGTAGGCACTAAAGATATTTCTAAAACTTCAGAATGCTTCCCTTATTATTGTTTTTTATATATGATACATTGATATAACTAAAAGTATTAATACATTATTAACTAAGATTTATTTTATGTAACCTTTATCTAATGCCTTTTTTTTCTGTTCCAGTGTCTGCTCAAGATTCCCCATTACAGCTAGTGCTCCTGATTCCTTAGGTTCTTCTCTCCAAGACAATTACTCAAATGCTTTGTGTTTTTGATGATCTAGACACCTTTGTGAAATATTGGCAAAGTATTTCGTAGAATGTTCTTGAATGAGTTTTTCTGGATTTCAGCACAGTCAGGTTAGGGTCAGTGGTATGAAGAAATAGAAGACAGGTAAGTCTGCTCGTTCACATTACTGTGTGTCTGGGGTACATTATTAGCATGCTGCAGCAACTCAGGCTTGCTTCCATCAGCTGAATAGAGCAGTACTGTCAAATTGCTTTACACAAAAATTACTCTTTTTCCCAATTTCCATTCTATTGTGGACTTGGAAGGCAGCCAACACACACAGTTTAGGAAGTGAGAGTTATGTTCCGCTTCCTTCAGAACAGAGGAGCTACAAAATTTCCCTAGAATTGTCCTACACAGGAGTTTGATCCAGGTGTTTATTTAATTCGATCATATTAGTACTGACTTATGCCTGTTTAGTTTGTACTTTGAGTTCTATTTTGAGATTTTATTTCATTACTCAGTTGTTGCCATTGGTGACACTTTAGCTGGTTTCTATATCTCCTATACATGATCCTATAATTTTTTATTATAGTTCTTTCCTTTTTCTGTTATTACAGATATTCCATGTTCATCTTGTTTGTTTCCTGCCTCAGTCTTAGAATCAATCATTTCTCCAAGGGAAACAAAGTCTTTAAAATAATAAGGTTATACATAGTGATCTAGGTGCAATGCTAGACCTACTCTTTCTTATCGAAATTTCTTGGATTGTAGGATCCCTGAAAAAGTTATAAAAGAAGTGATTAGATTTAGATGAGGTCATGAGAAAGGGTCACCAGGACTAGATCAGTGCCCTTAAAAAAAGTGGGGCCAGGGAGATGGCTCAATGGAATAAGTGCTTCCCTGGCAAGCACAAGGGTCCGAGTTCAATCCCCGGTTCCGCAAAAAAAAAAAAAAAAAAAAAAAAAAAAAGTGAACAGAAAGTCTGCCCTGTGGGCAGTCAAGAATTCCAGTGATCAACTGACAAGATCGATTACCATGGGTAATCCAGGAAGAAAACTCTCACCAAGAACCACATGTACCAGTAGCTTGATTCTGGAACCAGCTTTTAGAACTGTGAGAAATAGTTAACTTTCTTTTAACTACCTACTATACAATATTTTGATATAGCAGTGCTAGTGGTCTGAGATAGAATGTAGTATTTTTCAAAGAAAAAAATGGAAGGATCAATTACAAGTTCCTTCTTAGTTGAAAATACCATGGGTCTACCTCAAGATAATGGATTTATTGCGATTTGCCCCTTGCCCTTTTTCCTTCTGAAAGTGTCATGGATGAAACGATATTAGTTATGGGTTTAAGTTTTGAATTTAATGTAAGTTTTGGGCTAAAGAATTTTAGAGAGCAATTTAGAGGCATACCACTTATAGTACTTGATTTTTTTTTTTTTATCAAAAATAGTATAAAAACACCTGATGGGGTAGAGGTATAGCTCAGTGGCACAGTGCCTCCTGGGAAACACTAAGGCATGAGTTCAATTCTTAGTACAAAGAATGAAAACCACCAGAGAAATGTAGACTACCTAAAAGTTGTAAAACTGGAGAGAATGCATACATCTGTCTTTTTCATGTTCTCAATTTATAAAGCCTTGTTGTAAACATTAAAATTTAAAATTTCTATCAAATTCTTCCATACTGCTTGAGACTTAGGCATAAGAAAGAAGTTTTAATTATTGTATACAAACAAAATATACAATTGTTGGCCTCTCTGAACAAATATTGAACAGAAATCTTGTCATCTGAAAACAGTGTTGAAAATTTTTCTAATTTCCAATAGGCTCTCAGTTAAGGACATTTAGTAACAAATGCATGTTTTGTCCATCATATTCAAATACTTCCTGGATATTTTGCTTTTAAGTTTATCTAAGTAAGTTTCATTGCCGTAATAAATTATAATTTGTTACATATATCCAAAGCAAAGACACTTCACTAATTAAGGTACAATTAGAAATTACTTGAAAAATTGTGGAAATTATACTAACAGTTACTTCATTTATCTGATTACTGAAGAAATGAGTGTGGAATTAGTTTAAATAAAAGTATCATACACAACACTGCATTTACATTAATTAACATAGAAGATACACCCTTGAGTTCTCCTAAATACAGCAAGATTAATTTCAAGACTTACTTTGATTTTTACTTTTTCATTTTAATTTATTATTACATATGTACTCCATGATTTTTATAATTATTGTCAAAAATTGGTACATATTCATGGATATAGGAGACAGACCTACATATCATGTTTCTGATTTGATTCACCCAGAATAAAAAAAAAATGAGCAAAATAAAAGACAGGTAATAAGAACCAGAAAGATAGGTAGGTGTCAGAAGGGAAGGGTCCCGGGAAATGCAGAGGCACTGAGGAAGGGAGAGGATGGGGTTTACAAAAGCAATTGGTTGTGTTGATCATCAATCTTAGAGAGACGCATCTCAGGTTATAGCTGTTCCTTATTGGCCCAATGAGAAATTATAGTCTATGAAAAACACTGGCTTTTTCCCTGAGCCTAAGCAACCAATAGTCAAAGAAAAATTTGGTATTGTTTTGGATTTTAGTTAATGACAAACCACAGTTAGGATGATTTGCAAGTACATAAACAAAAGTGGGCTTTCCTGCAGTTTCTCAGAGGCAGGGTATTTATTAAAAGTGTGCACACAATTTTACTTATAAAATTTAATAAAACATGCTTTTGTCTTTCAGATACTAAATAAAAAAACGAGCAATATTTTCAGTATAAGCATGTGCAAAGTGCTACATGGAACAAAGTTGCACAAAATCAATTATTCATCATTTATCTAAAATTCAAATTTAATTGAACATCCTGCATTTTTACTTTTTAAAGCATTAAACCTACTTCTATACCCAGTATATGCCATCCAAGTTTCTTTTTTTTTTTTTTTTTTTTCTTTTTTGTCTTTTTGAGACAGGGTCTCACTATGCAGTTCAGACTGGCCTTAAGCTCACTCTGTAGCTCAGGCTGGTCTTGAACTCACAACAATCCTCCTGCCTCAGCCTCCCGAGTGCTGGGATTACAGGCCTGCGCCACCACGCCCGGCTCATCCAAGTTTCTTTAGTCCTTTTTCTCTGAATGTCTTTTATAAAGTTAAGACCTAATTAATTATTCAAATATTTTTCATCACTGGTCCTAAATATTCCATATAAATAATAACCTTGAAGCTTAATTTTGGACACAGACATTTTTGAGCTCATAACATGATGACCAAACCTCAATTCCACATCTTTTTCAGATTATTTTCAACTGTACCTCAGAGGATTTTGTTTGCTTTTCTCTATGTTCTCATTTTTAAAGGTAAAATACAACATCTTCAGCTCATTAAAATATTTCTCATGTTATACATCTTAATCCATTAATGCATGTCCCATCCCATTAAATCACAAGTTTGGGGGAAAAAGTTGTTTCATAACTGTACCTCTTTTTTTTTTATAACTGTACCTCTTGTACCACTTTCTAGTTAATTGGACTAGTGGAAAATCTGACTATGAGAAAATGGCAGCAAAGCGTTGGTGCTCCAATTATTGTTACACGGTAGACAGTAACTCTGAATTCTAAATCATTTAACAGTTTTATAACTGCTTGTTAGGTCAAGGCAGAAAATAAATGGAATAGTGTGTAGAAGTGAAACTTTCTCCAATTTATGGTGCCTTTGGGAAAATACGTATGCTATTTATTTTCTGGGCCATGGCACTTAGTTGAAATCACTAAAATAGATGGCATTGTCATCATAACAATTTCCACTAGAAAACTAGGAAAAGCTATTGGAACTCGTATTTTACTTTTTCACGAATAATAATCCTCAAGTAGTTTGTTATCCCATTGTTTAGATCTCAGTAAAGAGGTTAATTTATGAAAATGACTCTAGGTAAACTATAGGTAGCTGGAGTAAGCTGAGGTGAAAATAATTTTCTATGCAATTATTATTTCTCTACCTACTCTATAAAGATTTATTTGGCTTAGGGAAAACCTAAAGCCATGAAAATCAAAAGGTATTTTGAATTAATTGAACCTATTTTTAATATAACAAGAATTGTATTTTGACATATTCAACATAACGTGATCTAAAATTGTTAATGATTTATGTTACATAAATAGACCCAAAGTGTAGCACATTATCATCATCTTTCGTCGACTTCAATTTGTCCTCCTTCTGCCACGCACCAGTGCACACACACGCACATGCCTCAAATTTTATCTGGGAGATCATACTTTCCTCATTATGGGGAAACTTGGTAGAACCATCAGTCAAGAATCCTGAACTTTTTTTAAGGAACACACTCCATGCAAACTGGAACAGATAATGCACTTTTCCTGAAGAATGTGAGCCAAAGATGTCCATAAAAACTGAAACCAATTGTGACTCTATTAAACCTGAAATCCCATACCATTAAGACCTTTTTGATGCCTGTTATGTTGAAGGCCTGGCTCTGAGTTTTCCTTTGATTTGTACAGCTACGGCAAATTCTATTATTCCAGTAGATTGTGTTTATTGACTGGAGCACAACCAGTTCTGATTGCTCGAAACTAAAGCTAAAATCATATCTATCAATTAACTTAAAATTAAGTAGAAAAAAAAGAAGATTCAAATATCTTGAAGACTCTATAAATTTGCTATGGCTATGATAATAAAATTCCATGAACTGGCTGGCATAAGAGTCAGACATTTGTTTCGATTCTGAAGGCTGTGTCTGAGATCAAGAGTTTGGTAGGTTGGTTTCTTCTGAGGGCTACATTTGTTGTTGCTGTTGTTTTGGTTTTCTTTGTAAATAATTATCTTCTTCCCTGTCTCCTCATTGTCTTCTTTCTGTGTCTGTATTAGCTATATTCAGTTTTTCTTTTCTTACAAGGATTACTGTCATTCTTAGACTAGATCTTACTTTAGTCACCATATACCTATTAAGTACTTTACTAAAGGTTGTAAGACCAAATACAGGCATGGACATTTATTCATATTCTGGGAGTGAGGGTTTTAAAATATGAATATCTGTGGGAAACAGTTTAGGGATAACAAAATTCAGTGAAGTTGGGTTGAAGGCACGACCACCTCATGTACCTGGATACCACAGAGTTGAGAGAAAAAGAGAAGGGGAGGCATTAAAGAATAGTAAGAAAAAAGGTACAGAACATTTAAGTTGTGATATGTAGGAAAACTATGTTACAGCTTACAGAGAAACTGAGTGAGGTTGTGCATGCTTATAATCGAAGCTCTCTGAGAGGCCAAAGAAGGAAGATAAAAATATGAGCTCATCTGTGAGTAACTTCAAGATTTAGGGTTACCCTATCTTGAAATAGAAAGTCAAAAGGGTTAGGGCTATAGCTCAGTGCAATTCTCAAGAGCCGATCTCTCCCAAATTGCAGATAAGTCTAGTAGTATTTGAGATTATTGATGAATTAGTGATTTAATGTTTATATAGTGAAGACATGTAGTAAAAACATAGTGTGCAACATTTTCCCATCAATTTGAATAAATAGCTTCTATGTGCCTATATTTATAACATAAAAATATCAGTAATACTAATTTCTTGGAAATAGATGCTGTGCATTGCCTCAGAACTGTAAAATCAAACTGTTACATTAATGTTCTAGAAGGACAATGTTGTTAGATTTTTCTACAATTCTTTTGAAACATTTTTTGATAAGATCTATTAGGACCAATCATTTTACCTTATGGCTGATGTCATAAAATAAAAAAGAATTTTGTCGAAATAATGCCCATGTTTTTGGAAATGTCATTTATTATAAATAAAATGATTTAACAAGAGCATGTGAGTAAGACCACCCAGGCCCCCAGACCCTGAATCAACCCAGAGCACAGGCCCAGCATGGAACTCTGCAGCAGAACTCCCTGCAAAGTGGCTAGAGACAAGACCTTCCCAGCTGACTCAGGAGAAGAACATCTTGCCAGGGTGACACAAGGGTTCACCTGCAAGGCCGTAGCAGGAAGAAGAGGAGCACAGCAGCCACTCTCACCTGGAGGAGTCTGAACTGTGTAGATCCAGACCTGGTGCTAAGGTAATAACTTTATCTAAACTCTACACCAAAGGTCAAAAGTCAGTGGTATACAAAATGACAAAGAGAAAGAATAAAAAGCAGTCTCAGGCCCTGAGACCACCCAGTAGAAATGCAGAAGACACTAGCATAGAGGAAATTGGAAATCACATGCCTGAAATCTCTGAAATAATAGCGTTGGAAGTAAAGAAACAACTGCAGAAAGGTATAGAAGGGATAAGATCAGAAATAGTTTCTGAAATAAAAAATATAGTGATAACATTAATCAAAGAAGTACTGAGTGCTTTTAAAGAATACACTGATGAAAAAAATAGAGCCAAATATAGAAATGATGGAACCCCTGAATAAGCAATATAGGAAAGAAATAGAATGTAGAAAATAGAACCAAAGTGATATACAGGAAATTAAAACCTCGATCACAAGCTGAAAAATCAGTTTGAATGAAAGTGAAAATAGACTTTCTGACCTTACAGACACCATTGCAGCTACTGAAAAGGTAAGCAAAGATCTCTTAAAAACAACTAGGATGCAGGAAGAAATAACTCAACACCTGCAAGATGATGCAAAGATGAACAGTGTGAGAGTTAGACATCAACGAGAAGGAAGGAGTCAATACAAATGATATAAAAAGAATATGGATGGAAGTAATAGCAGGCAACTTTCCAAATATGGGACAACAATCTGACATTCATTAACTGAAGCATATAGAACTCCAAATAACATCAACCTAATTAAAACCACTCCCAGACATATAATAATCAAGATCCCAGAAATTTAGCACAGAAACAGTATGCTAAAAGCCACAAAAGAAATGAAACAGATCACATTTAAAGGAAAATCCATCAGAATAATGGCAGGCTTTTCTTCACAACCATCAAGCCAAGAAGAGCATGGAGCAAAATACTTCAAGTCTTACAAGAAAACAAATTTCAACCCAGAGTGATATACCCTGTAAAACTCTCTTTCAAGTGCAATGGAGAGGTAAAATACTTACATGGCAAAGAACAACTAAAAAATTTCATGATGACAAAGCCAAGTCTACACAGACTACTAAATGATGTTCTAGAGAGGGAATGAAATTATCACAGCCATATGAGCGATAATGGAAAGAACCCACAAAATAGGGCAAACAAACACAGGAGAATAAGAGGTATACAGTAGTAGTCTTTCAGTTATTGTTTTGTAAACAGAAGCAAAATATTTCTATCAGCACACTCTACAAATGGACTTCTCTTGCACCCTATGGGTCAAGATTCCATATGGGATTACAGGGTGGATTTCAAGGAAATAGCTGTAGCTCAGTTCCACAAGTGACACCTGGCCACCAGTAAGTGTCACAGTTATTATGCATGTCCACAACACACATGAACTATGTGAGATATCCTATCCCCAAACTGTTAGAAGTGATGGTCATTTATTTGTCATTCCAGAATTTATCTTACATTTTATTCTTAGTATTTCTTTACTATCATGAAAACTTTTCTTAGTTCAATTGTTTTGAAACATTTAATTTTTAATTAATTAGTATTTAATTTTCTACATATTACTTAATTTTTGTTTTAAGATTTATATCATATCTCTGAATTAAAATTTATCTAAAAGAAAAAAATGATTTAACAAAACTGTAATGCATTATATTGTAT
>PVKA01013566.1:17611-54774 GCA_004027165.1 Ctenomys sociabilis | reverse complement strand
ATGCCCAGAGAATCGGGGAAATTCCCACTCAATCAGTGGGCTTTAGGTCAGGGGATCCGGGGAGGTGTTGGTGAGTGGGTCCTGAGGTTTCAGGCCAGTCACTGGCTTGGAGGGGTTGGGGACAGGGATCCGCGAAGCGTGTGTGGGAAGAAGCCAAAGGCTCTCCCTCAGACTCACCACACTCTCACTGATCTGGGACGCTTGGTGAGTCCTGTAAATTCGCTCTCGCTGGGAGAGCTTGGCGCGGGATCCAGGAGGCCGCTGGAGTCAGCCACTGTCTCTGGCCGGTCTCAGGGGCTGGGCAGGCGCGGGTGGGATGGAGCAGGATAGGGGAGTCGGCCGCGCTGTCTCTGGCCGGTCTCAGGGGCTGTGCAGGTGCGGCCGGGATGGAGCAGGATGGCGGAGTCAGCCTCGCTGTCTCTGGCCGGTCTCAGGGGCTGGGCGGGCGTGGGCGGGATGGCAACCTTCATATTTTCTAAAAGGATGAGTTTTCATTTCATGAACTAAGTGGCACATCAAGAGTGTATTTTTCCTTTTATAAATGTGCATTAGGGGAATTGGACAAATTATCTAAATATGGTTGATGCTTACTTCTAAGCAGAGTTGGATTTATTCAAGGGTCTTTATCAACTCCTTAGAGAAACTTCTATTGTTGAAAATCATTGCAAAAAATAGTTTCACTGAAAAGGCACCATTAAGAGACTCCTGCATCTTAGGAGAAACCTAATGAAGCCAAAAGTACAGCAACCTTACTTGACACTAAGAAAACACGCACTGAAATCTAATGGAAGCACTGCCCTTTTAATCTTAGATGAGCAGAAAGCGAGAAGGGGCAGAAAACACAGGTCTGCCGTGTGGGGACTGTTCACACGTCGACGTGAGGAATCGAATGGGTAACGCACCCCATCTGATGAGAAGATACACAATTGCTTTATTTGTTTGTTTTGGTCAGGCTATCTTCTCATGTACGTTCTGAGAAATTGTTTAATATCTTCAATACAGTTTACCAAGAAGACTAAATGGGAGGTTGTAGAATTTTCCCTTCTGAACTCATTGTATCGTCAAGAAGATAAAGCCATGACAAATTTAAAACTGCTATAGTAATGTCATCTTACTCCGCAAACAGGTGGTACTGTGAGGCTCTGGAGAGATTGGCAAGGAGTCTTTCCCGTAGTAATATTTGGCATCTGCCCTGCATGTGCTTCGCAAGTCGCCATCAGCCATCTATACGGCTCTAGTCAAGAATCATGTCTCACGGAAGAAGTAAATTAGCCTATTCTGAGAAGAGAACAGCTATTAATTCACACAAAATTTGTGAGCTACCCATTTTAGCAAGAAGAATCCGGCACATACAGACACTGTTGAGATCTGACTATGAGCTTGACCTATGCCCAGGACCCTCTGCACTGAGAACTGCATACCTGAAAGTCTGCCACTGTGCTGCCTCCAGACCCCGCCCTGTGTCCCCCTTCCCTGCCAGCCTGTGTGGGTGTCTCCTCGGGGTACCCACTGTCTTTAAGTTGAAAAGAATCATGAACACAGCTTGCCAGTTTTCTTTCTAGAAGAAGTGGAATGGAATTATGTTATTTTAATGAGGCTTTCAGTGACAGGGGAGTCTAATATTTGGTAAAATTTCTCAGCTTTCTAGTCTAGCAGTTTTCCTCTCCTTCCCAGCCTCCATTCTCCAGTGATGAGTTTCTATAGGAGTGCTAAGTTCACAGAAGGCACAGTTGGTGAGCTAGCTCATGGATATTTCTTCAAATTTCAAACAAGATTTTGGCAGGGAAATTCTTGGCAGAAAACTTTTGTATGCAGGGTTTTAGGTAGCTAACATTTTAAAAATAGATTGAAAATCAAGGGTTCTCATTTCCAAGATTATGCTACAAAAAAGTATTAATTATATCTTTTGGGAATTATTTACTTATTCTTTAGAAAGGAAAAGGAAAATAAAATTTAATTGAAATTCATTCACATAAAAAGAATATTTTCTTGTCTTAGTCACACATAATTTTGAAAAAAATTATGCTGGAATTGCATTTATTTGTATCCTTGCTTTGAAGTCAAACTATCCATCTGTTTGAAGCTCACTGAGCTATGGAAATAGTTGAAATTGTCAGGCATCTATTAATACAATCAGTGCTATTTTCCTGGTAGAAGACTTTCTGTTCCCCCTACCTTCCCTGTCTTTTTTTTTTTTTTTTGTCTTTTTGAGACAGGGTCTCACTATGCAGTTCAGGCTGGCCTTAAGCTGACTTTGTAGCTCAGGCTGGTCTCGAACTCACAACAATCCTCCTGCCTCAGCCTCCCAAGTGCTGGGATTACAGGCCTGCGCCACCATGCCCGGCTTCCCTGTCATTTACAGTGTACTGTATGTAGTTACTCCTAATTTCAGTTTTTCTTTGTACACAGGGTCTCACTATGCAGCCCACATTCATAGTGATCCTCCTGCTTTCTGCCTCCCTTGTGCTGGGATTACAGGTGCACGCCACCACGCCTGGACTCCAATCCCCGGCTCAGCGCACCCGAAGGTGGGGCCGGCGAGGCTAGCGGAAGCAGGGATCGAACCCTGGTCGCTGCGTTTACCTAAGCAAGTGCTTAGTCCGCTGAGCTATACTGCCGGCCCTCTTAATTTCATTAAAATATTTGCCTTGGACAGGAGTATAGCTCAGTAGTACAGCTCTTGCCTAGCATGTATAAAACTGTCCATTCTTTCTGCTTATCGAAATCCTCCATCTCTTCTAAGCTCAGCTGGAGATGATTTTCTCCCGAAACCTATGGCAGTGTCTCTGACTGCAGTTGCCCCCACCTTCTTTGCTGCTGTCCTGATGTTCTGTATCCTCTTCCCATGGTGCTGCTTTGAACTTAGCTTCATACATGTGGTCTACACCAATAAGGTACATGGTTTTAAAACAGGAGGTTTCTTTGTTCATCTTTATTCTACTTACTCCTAGAGGAGATTTGATTATTCACATAGCAGAAATTGCAAAAGAGAGATCTCTTTGTTGGTAAAGGTGGAGTTGAGACAGGAGTTCAAAAGAGTGCTCATTTTGGGGAATACCTAGTAACACAAGAATTTGCTCCAAGACATTCACATCCACAGTTTATGGTTGCCTAAAGTAAAAAATATACTGTGAGACACAGAGTGCAGAAAAGTATGAGTGGTCAAAGATTATTATAGTAATTTTTATTTTCTTTGTAATACCGCAGACTGAACCCACAGCCTCATGCCTGCTAAGCAACTACTCTAACACCAAGAACATCCATGTTTATTTTATATTGAGACAGAGATTTGTCAAATTGTCCATGGTTATCTCAAACTTATGACCCTTGTTCCTCAGTTTCTTGAGCTTCTAGAATTATAGGTCTATGCCATTACATTGGGCTTATTATAAGTAACTTCTTTTTTTTTTTTTTACTTTTTGGCAGGATTATTTAAAGGCTGTTTGTACAAAGTTTTATATATATATAATATATATATATTATATATATAATATATATAATATATATATATTATATATATAATATATATATGTATTCCTTCACCAGTTATATTATTTTTCATTGTTCTTCTTTCCCATTTTCTTGAATTTTTTATGGTATTAGAGTTATCATTTCAAAATCTGCTATAAAATGATTAATAAGAGTAGTTTTGATATAAATCATAAATACTAAGCTTCTTGATATATTTTAACACATGAAAGTGAACACAGACAAAAAGGTCAGAGTTTGAGCAATACAAATACAATTTAGTGTGTAATTTACTTACACATGAAATAGTCATTTCACTAATATAGTAACACCATTTTCAGTAAAGCTTCATAAATGCAACTGTTTCATGTACTGACTGGCTAAATAAAGTTCTTTCAAATCTGATCTACTTTAGAACACCTTTATATTTTAGTTAAATATTGAAATCAAATCCCTTCAGTTTATAGGAAAACTCTAGCAGATGGCTGAACTGAAACACAATGAGCTGTTTATTCTGTCGTGCATAATCTAACATGTGTAGCATGATTTTGCCTAGCCATTGTTTAAGACAGTCCCACCAGAGATATACTTTATCTCACCATAAGGGCTGCAAGCATGGAAAGCAGGGAGCCAGAGCCTGGGGCTCTCAACACTGAGCTGGAGCCCACCACAGGGCTCTCGGAGATGGTGGAAGAAAGGCTCAGCAGGGCGGGCATGCTGGGTGTCTTCCTTTCCTTTCATGTATTTTTCAAGTGACATTTTCTTTGGCTGAAAGCGCTTCATGTGCTTTTCCTTTCTCGGTTTATTTCATCGCTGGCTCAACATTTATGCTGTCTCTATGTCTAGTTTCTGATGTTTCTGACTGGCTTTGGATCGACTTCATTATGCTATATAAAACTTATAAAGTGTGTGCTTTGGTGAATATAAATGAGTAAAATAAATAAAATCATTTTACTTCTATGTTTTTCTATATAACCAAAAGAATAACCAGAAAAACTAAGTAAATGATGGACAAAACAGACTTTATAATAACACACTACAATTATAAAATAAAGCTATCAAAAGCAATAACCAAAATGATCTGACAATTGGTACAACCACACAGAAAAATTGGAACATATACTGCGGTCCACATTAACTGCTCTGTTTAGAAGATGACGTGGTTAACCATAAACTACAGATCCTTAATTGAAAGCTCTGAACCGTTATTCTGATCAGAGTTCTACGAATCCACAGACCTTTAAAATAGTTTTTAAAATTCTTCAGCACAGATCATAGAAGCCTATTCAAGTTCCTCATACCTGGACATGTTCAGACACATTCCCTGTGTACACTCAGGATGACATCATAGTTACAACCCATGAGTCAGGAAACATCTAATATTTGCAACCAAAAAAAAAAAAGATAAAATGATTAACCTAAAACAACCAATATTGATGCACGTGAGTTTTTGTTTGTGTTCAATTTTGGATGCAAGAAGAAGTTTTTTGTAATTAAATTGTGGTTCTTGACCTATTTTGGATTCAAGATCTTTTTCTTTCATCTGGCTAGATAACTTGGAGGCACTGTTTGGGATTTCTGCAGTATAGGTGCACATTACACTGGTTCCACACAAGTATGCTTTTAGTTTGCCATTTTTTTTGATGTTCTTTATCATTTTTATTGTCATGTGCATAGATTATTATTTTATTTTTAAAGAGAATAAAAAGATTTAAAAAATAGAATTTCGTAAAACAAAGTAACATAAATTTCACAATAATTGTTACATTGCATGTTTTGTCTATAAATTAGTTATTTGAATTACCAGATATGCGCAAGCAAAATTGGTCAAAAAGTTGTAAAAAAATTAAAAAGAAGAGAGAATAAAATTAAGCTTTAAGTGCTCCTTTCAATAAACCAACAGAAATCAGCAATATAATTATCCAACCTATCTTGTGAATACATATATATATTCTTTTCCCCTTCCTTCTTATTTTATTTTCATTCAAAAATTCTATCTTGCATTTCAGAATTCAAATTTATGCTCTCACACTGATGAATATCTATTTGATATATCACCCTGGTTTTCTTATACGCAAGTTTAATCTTTTATTAGGGTCCGACTGACTGTAAGGATCCTGGCCAGCAAAGATCATTCACCCTAAAATACCAACTAACTAAAACCCTACACTACTTAGAGAAAAAGTTAATAAGCAAAATGGTTACATTCTTTTCTTTCTTTTTTCTGTATTTGTACAGGGTCTCGCTGTGCAGCTCAGACTTGTAGTGGTCCTCCTATTTTCAGCCTTCCCAGGGATTGCAGGGTGCTCCACCATGCCTAGACTCTGTTACCGGCTGTGTGCCCGGAGCCAGAGCCGGGGCAGTGCTTGCCTAAGCAGGTGCTTAGTCCACTGAACTGTGTCGCTGGCCTTTTACAGTCTTGTAATATCATGACTCTTAATTATTTATTATGATTTTATCTCTGTAGTATTCAAATGTATTCTCTATTATTTGTTTTGGATCATTTGAGTGAACACTTGGTGTGTAGTTAGCATATGAACAACACAAATTCTCTTCAAATTTTGGATAAGTCACAGGGCAGTTTTCCATTAATTGTCCTTGTCTTTCCATCTACCCAGTGTTCTTCTGGATGAAATTATTTCGTACCAGATTCCCTTGTTTTTTCTAATATTTCCACATTCTACTTTTCTTACACATTTTATTGTAATTTCTTTTTCATATTACTAGATTCTTTGAACCAAAGTTCCCTCAAAGTCCATGGACTACTAAGATCCTTGAAAGTGCTGACAAATATTTCGTAAAGTTTTTAGAAAGCAATTTTGTGAGTAAGGCATTTGGAGAGATTGAAGAGTTAAACAGGATTATTCATTCAGGTATTTTTTAATTTGTAAAATGAGGATATTGATATCTCCTTCAGTAATCTTTGTGAAAATTAATGGGAAAAATGTATACATTCTGTGGTCTTATCTGTGCCAAAAACCTACTGAATATAGCTGGAAACACCTTTATTGGTTTCTGTTTTTTACTTTATGAATACAGTGCAAGTGTTCTGCCTTTGGCTCGGCAACATTCTTCTTTCTCCCATCACGCCTTCCAGGCTGGCTACAGGTCACCTTGCCTGCCATGGAGTAGCAGCAGCTGGTACGGCTGCCAGGCTGGTGTGTCCTGGCCAGCTGCTGTGGGTGCAGGGGCCGGTGGACCCCCCCTCTTCTGCAATGTTTGAGGCTATGGAACCGTCACGTGTGTAAACATAGTCCTATTTTGCTAGTGCAGGAAGCTGAAAGAGTAAATGAAATCTGAAAGGTACAATAGATATTGTGAAAGCGAAAGAATCTGTTCAAAGGAAAGGAAAACATGGCGTGAGGTAAAGGACAGGAGCGGGGTGGGGGAATAGATGTATTTACGTGTGTGTGTGTAAAGTGGCTTGCTTAACTGTGCTGCTGATTTCTGCCAGGCTACAGAGGGGAGTAATCAATGTTTAATTTTTTTCATGTCCTTTTTAATTTCTTATAACTTTTTTTTCTTCTTTTGATCAATCCTGCATGCTTACACCTGGTAATCTGAACCATTAATCTGAAGATAACATTACACAATATAGCAGCCATTGTGGACTTTCTACTGTTTTGTTTGGTGAAGCTATGTGCAGTTTCTCATTGTTCTAGTGACTTTTCTCTCATTGCTGGGACAAAATACCCAACACCCAGAATTAAGGAAAAAGGTGTTTTTAGCTCACAGCTACTGGAGGTTTCAGTCCATACTCAGCTGGCTCCATGGCAGTGGAACCCGACACAGAGTAGCCATTCAAGGCGCAGCGAAGAGCGAGGGGGCAGCGGCTCGGGCGGCCAGCCAGCCTCCTCCCCCTCCCCTTCTAATGCGGACTACCTGCTGCAGGGCAGATGCAGCTCACAGGGCACCTCGCGTCAGGCGCAAAGTCCGGAAGCTGCCCCCTGGCCGCGTGAGGCTTTAGGAGGTCACCTGTGCACAAACCACGACACTATTTTTTAAAAACTATTTTATATTCTCTTTAAATAATAAAAAATGAAAATAAAAAAGTAAGATGCTTGAAGGGTCACACACACTTCATGCCCTACGAGAGGACTAATGTGCTAGGGAACACCTCATTGCCTTGGGGGAACAACCTAGTGCAATCCCTGGGGACGAGTGACAGTGGAACTTCTCTTGAAGTCACGGCCTTCCTCTCCTTTCCCCTTTCCTATTCTGCATTCCTCGTACCATGCAAGCATCTCTGAGAGCATAGGCCTTAAGTCTTTTCCTTCATTTTAGCAGAGCCTGGAGTGGTACCTTACCTTTTCCAACTGATTATTTTTACATAATTTTTATAAACCAAACAAAATAAAAACCCCTTACTTAATAGTAAACTTACTGCAACCAAGATTGTAGGTTTTAGGGTTTCTGAGAATCAAAATATTCAACTTCTACTGTGAGAAGCATATAGTTTTATGATCATCAAAACTCCTTTTCCTGTCTATATTGTCAATATGAAACTGACAAGTTGTCTTCTCTTACTCATTAAAAACTTTTGTTGCACAAAACATACAAATTTGTGTGTTCCTATCACTCAAACTGAGTAATCTACACAAGGCCAAGTCATTCATCACACAGCTCTATGTCTGCAAAACTCTGATGTAGCCTCCTTCTATTATTGATTCAGAGAAATTTTATTACTTAAACCTCATCACTCTTAGTTCTGATGGCTTCAGAAGACAACTTAGGTTGTCAAATTTAGAATGAAAAGTCCTTTATTTTATTCCATAAATATGAGTTTTATAATCAGGTATGTATGATTTTTCACCATGATCTGAAATGACTGTCAAAGAAGGACGTTGAAACATGGAAGAGAATTCCCTTGAATGTAGTCTTTCCTGGATATATGTTATCCTGAATGTGCTCAGCTTCATCAAACAAAGCCATGGAATGAGATGGACATGATTCATTGCACATTCAGCAATGTTTATTATGTGCCTATTATGTATTAAGTATGATTTTAGGAATTTTATATCAGGGCTCTTATTAGAAGAGGGTAAATTCAGTGTATCACTATAAATGTCTCTTATCCAGATTCCAATATTTCCCAAAACCACTGCACATCTCCCAGCACTGGAGAGAATACAGGGATGGAATGCAAAGAGCCAGTTCTCTTTTTCAGAGAATCTGGTCAGGCAGAAGGTTCTGAACCTTCAGTCTCACTTATGTCATTTTCAGTTTGCTTGTCTGACTCTTGTGGTTAGAAGTTGTGTGTAGAGGATCTAAAGTCAGCTTTCCTGTACAAAGCAGCATCAGAATTTCATCTACTACAAACTGGTTAAAGGACAAATTTCAGGGGAGAGTGTCTAGGTGTGAGAATCCTTCACCTTGGTATGTTTCTAGCATATTCCAACGTTCCCTGGAGGCCTTCATCCTCAAAGCCTACAAGTTTCATTGATTCATCACACAGAATGTTTAATAGCTTATCAGCCATCCAATCCAGCCCCTAGATTTTTGCTTCACTTTTTACTCTTCCTTGAAGATAAAGTAGTGATTTTTACATCTCTTGAGAGAAGAGATGTTTTATTTTCATTTGATGTGTAACCTGATTTCAGAACAGAAGTTTCAGGCCAAAGAAGCCTTATGTTAATGAATGAATACAAGATTTTTAACAGTAAGACAAGTTGTGTTTGCTTTGTGTATGTTTTTGGTGATGCTCAGTAACAGCAAGAATGACTATTTATCTACATATGGAAAATTAATTTTATCCTAATTCAACAGTTATTTTAGACCTATGTAAAATAATGTTTTTTGACAAGTACAAGGAACAAGTCCCTTAAAAGTTCAATCAGTGTCTTTGGGCTCCAGGTCTAACACTTTCTATACCATAGTTTCTCCCTACGTGACCATCTTTCTGCCTGTGAACTAACCTCATTCTTTGTGTCTCTCAACATTCTTTGAAATGCAGAGATAGTTGGTAGTATGATCATCTTGTCTTTCCTACTATAGTGTAGGTTCTTTGGTTCACAGGAAGAAGACCTATATTATTAATTTCTTTCTTTTAAATCTTCCACAAGGTGGAGTTTAATAATTACAAACATTTTGCATGAGCATTTTGTGAAGATTGAACAGTTGGAGCAGCATTACAGACCTGGAGCGGCAGTCCATTTTTCTGCCTGGAACCTGAGAATAGCAATTTCCTAATTGAATTTCTTTTGTCACCCCTCTCCTATGAGATTTTGTGATCCTCAGCTCTAGTTTTTGCCTTTGTCAGAAAGCTTAACAACAAACAAAGTGGCTGCCAATGTTATTAGCAAGACAGATCATGGCATGATGAACCAACCCCCAAGTGTTTGTTGGGAAAGTCAGCACTCTTGTGGTAAAGAGATCTGATGTGGAAGATCTTCTCAAAGCATGAAAAAATTGTGGGTTGCTCTATTCATAAGGTTTTATTTATTAATCTTGTTGCAAAGCCGAAAGGGAATATAGGAACAGCAAGTGAGAAATGATCTGCTGCCATATCTGGCTCCTCTTTTGAAGTGGACTGTGACTTTCGACATGGTTGTTAGGACAGGATGTGCTGTTACCTGGCAGGGCTCCTCAGCGTCCTCCTAGCATCTTGGGTGGTAGAGTGTATCAGGAAACACCTCACAAAGGGGCAAGAGTGGCTTCAACTCAAAGAGTGAACAGGGGATCATCTTCCAAGTCTGAAAAGTTGGAAAGCCATAATCTTCAGGTCACTAAGAAGAAGCTGACCCAGATAAAACAAAAAGAGGATGCCTTCTTAGAAATCCTGGAGAAAACTGGAAAGGAAGAGAGAAAACCAAGCAAAGATAAAAAGTAGTAAGTCTGCCAGGGAGATATCTCAGTAGAATATGTCCTTGCCTGGCAAGTGCAGGGTCCTGAGTTCAATCCCTGGTACTAAAAAAAAAAAAAGAGTGATAAGTCTGAGGAGCAGCAGACAAGCACCTGCCGGAGGGGGAGGCTCCTGGAGGGACTGCAGATGACTCTGCTGGTGAGGGGCCTACTGCATGTGATGACAGCAAAGATCTGGACTATCTGGAGGAAATCAAAGATGGAGAGAAAGAGGCTCAGGAAGGAGAGTGGACAGCACCAACAGCATTGATGACTCTAAAGCACAAAGTAGAGTGTGGGAGTCTTGTCCCATGATTACCCAGGTGCTTATCTAAAATCAAGGTGTCCTCAGACCCTCTTCCCTGGTGCTTTGAGCACACACTCACTATACTCCATCTTTGCTCTTTCCATGCGCATAAAATCCCTGTACCCTGTCCTTTTTTTACCTTCCTTTGACAATTCAAATAGTTTTCTTACATCTCATCCCATAAGCTTTGCTTTCTAATTTTGATATCTCTTTATGTCTAAAAAAGGCTGTGTGGTTTTTACTCTCTCTAAAAACAAAAATAAAATTTTTGAATGAATAAATTCCAGAGGACCCAGACTGTGCTTACTTATCTCAGAACAAATCCTGGAGAAAACTAGAGTATGGTTTGATACCTTGTCACATATAAAAATCTTTAAAATGCAATTGTTATTGCTTTCATCTAGCCTCTGTCACCTTTCATGTATTTATTCCTCTTTTATTTTCATTTTTCTAATGTCTTTGGTTGTTACAGGCCCTGACTCTGACCAGCTCAGCTCACCCTGGTGGAGGGGCTGGTGTGGCATGCGGTGCCAGGGATCAAACTGTGCTCCCTGAGTTTTGCCTAAGATTGCCTAAGCAGGTGTTTTAGTCCACTGGGCTATCTCTCTGGCCCCCACATATTTATTTATTCCAATTAGCTCAGGAACTCATGAAAGGTTAAGTTTGGAGTATAATGAGACTATTTGGTGAAAAGACTAGAAAAGCTTGTAGAATGTTCTTTCAAACTGTAATTCCTGTAAGGGTGATAATGGATAGTTCGTAATTTGCAAGTAACTTCTTGCAAGATGAAATGCTTTACTGCCACCAAACAAAGAATGATGCTAAGGGAAGCTGAGTCTATGTTTCTTATCTGGCAACAATCACTAGGATGACTATACCCAAAGCTACAATAGTGGCTGTAGACAGGAATTAGCCTGAAAATAGTCTTCTGTGAACATGCAGAGAGGTCAGTAAGTACATGATTATGAATTAGCTTGGTGGACTCGCGTGGTCATTAGCTGGGTTGAGTGTTCCTATTTCATATAATTGTTTGCTGTATCTGAATTAATTTGAGTGCTTAAATCCTGCATATTAATTCTGTGCTGCAGGATGTAAAGCTTTGGACTAATCCCTTTAATACTCTTTAGTATAAACACCTTAATCAAGCAACAGCTTTATAATTAGTTCTACTTACCGGCTGGCTATAATTTACTAGTTTCACAGCTCATAAGTTACTGCAACTTTTTAATCATAGTAATTATGTTTTAGAATGTAAGCATAAATGGACTTTTCTAGTTTATTCCAAGAATAAAACCAAGGCAGTCAAAACCAGGAGATTAATAAAATCCAATATATGGATACACTTTGTGTTTTTATGGTAGCTCAAGATCACTCATCCTTGGAATTTAATCATCAGATTAAAGTAGGCTATTGAGCTGAGAAGGTAAGTTTTTTCATTAAAAGAATGTATATATATATATATATGATGAATTTCTTTTGTTGGTTACAAAAAGGCTGTGTGATATAACTTTATCACAGCACCGTGTGCTCTGACAGCAACCCCCTTGTGTACTAAACCTAGTAAATAAATAATGGTTTAGCTCCTAAGGATGTGCTGATCCAATTTTCTTTTTACCCATTTTCCCCCCAAGGACTTTAAAGCACAAATCATCTCAGGCATTATGAACATTTGTATGGTTAGGCCACTCCATGTAGAGATCAGCACTTTAAATTGAACTCTAAATAGGCATTTAAAGTTAATTTATTAAAAGAGCTATTTTAATTAAAATAAAATAAGGAATTTAAAGCACTTTATTATGGCTTAAGAATATTATAAAATATAAGGATCTCTACATTGTCACTAAACTTCAACCAATATACATTATTGATTGATTTACTTTAAATATATAATTATCACCTTTGTATATCTTGCTGAAATGTTTTAGATTCTCATGTAAGTTCAATATATAGATATTTTTTTTCTAAGAAATAGGTCAAGTGTTGCAAAATTCAAACAAAATCTATGGACTAAATTGTATTAAATTAAATATTATTTTTTATGAAATAATGTTTTTAATATTTATGTATATAAGATAGGTTTTGTTATACCAAAACATAGACAATGGTTAACTAATTTGTTTCAGCACTCTGAAAAAAGTACTCATTATCTTTTGGTTAATTTTGGTTATTATGAGTCATATTGATTATAGATAATTCATAATATTATAGGTCAGTTTAGAGGTTGAGTACATAAACAGTGTGAAACTACTCTAGCCATTTGTATTAGCATTGGTAAATATTTGCAGAAATTGATAGAAATGAAGAAAATTGCGTAACATAGGAGGTAGACTGAACTATGAACATCCTGGCCAGCCAATCTCTTTCATTGTGATGAGGGTCCTTGTTCTTTGCTCCCCATCATGGGTGTCTCAGGTCTTAAGTGGGATCCTTCTCTGCCCCTCCCACCTTCCTAATCCCTGAGTCTATGCCCTGGAACTCACAGGTTGGCCTTAGAACAATGTCCAATATACATAAACTCAAGGTTATACTCACCTTCTTTATTTTTGTAAAATCTTCAAAACTTGGCTCTCTGATGAATGGGTTGCTGCCCAAAAAGTTAGCTCCCTTTCTATCTCTTTATCCAAAACTCCTCCAAGTTTGTACTTTCTGCTAAGAGGCTACGTGCTCATTTCGCTCCTGTGTTTCTTTTAGGATATTGTCATTCCTTTCTCTTTTCAGTTCCTTAGTTTTGAAACTTATAACATCAGCCCATGTTACCTTCTATCCTCTTGGTCCCTGGTAGACACTTGGGATCCATTTTTCTTATTTATGAAAAGTTCAAAAACATGAAATGCTGTCTGTCTTTCCAGTACTAATCCTATTAATATCCTTGGCAATTTCAATAGTTACTTAGGTCTTCAGTTCAACAGTTGGCTGTTCAATTTCTTCGCTTGCAGTTTTCCTCTGACCTCAATGCCTTAATAGACATACTATGAACCCTTACTCTTATTAGCTATCTGCTCAAGTGTTTATCTTTTCATAGACTTCTTCTGCAACCACAATATATAGAACAGAACCTGTTTTTTTCAGTACTTGTTTTATATATTTTTCTCATAGAAAACCAGTCATTAGTACATTGCATATTGTTGCACCAGAATGAAATTCTACAATGGCGATGACTATTTCATTCCCTGGTATATTCCCAGAACCTGGAATAATGCCTAGCCTGTAGTGGGTATTCAAATAATATCTCAATAAATAGGAGAACAAATGTCCAAGGACTAAATATCTATCTACAACCACAATTCCAGTAACAGACAAGTGAACAGTTCTCGTCCAACTGATGGCACAGCTCACAGGTTCCTGATCAACGTATTCAATTTAATTTTTATTTAATTGTATTGGCACATTTTAGATATACATAATGATAGTATGATAGCACATGAAATTTGCTTCATACATGATTTATCTTGATTCTTTTTCCCCAATTCGCTCCCCACCTTTCAATTCCTCTTCTTTTTCACAAAAAATTTATTTGTATATTTTGCATTTGTTCTCTTTTACCTTTTCCCTTCCTTGTTTTCACTTTTCCCCCTTGCTTGTTCTCATTCTCATTTGAACATCTTCTTCCTATTACACAGTATCTATTTTATATTTTGAATCTTATTTACCCTTTTTGTTTCTCACATCAGAGAAACAATACAGTATTTATCCATCCATGCCATAATTTATTTCACTTAAAAGTATAGTCTCAAGGTGCATCTAGGTACCTATAAATGTCTCAAAATTATCCTTCTTTGTGGAAGAGTAGTACTCCATATGCACATTCTTTATCCATTTGTCTGTTGATGGGCATTTGGGGTGTTTCCAATATTTAGCTATTACAAATTGTATATTATAAACATGGATATGGGTAGGTTGCTGTGGTATGATGCTTTTAATTCTTTTGGGATGATACCAAGAAAGGAAATAGCTAGGTCAAATGGAACTTCTAGGTTTAGTTTTTTGAGGAATCTCTACACTGATTTTCAAATTGATTCCCCCATCTACACCCTCACCAAGAGCACAGGAGGGTTTCTTTGCACCAGAGTCTTGTCAGCATTTGTTAGTGGTTGATTTCTTGATAACAGTCATTCATTTTGGAATGAAATAGAATCTCAGTGCTGTTTTAATTTGCATGTTGCAAATGACTGGTGTTGATAAACAGTTTTATTTATTTATTTATTTGGGCTGGTACGGTATGTGGTGTTAGGGATTGAATTTTGCTCCCTGGCAGCTGCCTAAGCTTGCCTAAGAAGGCACTTTAGATGGCTGAGCTATCTTGCCGGCCCCAGTAAACATTTTTTTAAATCTGTTTATGTGCCACTTCTACTTCTTCATCTGAAAAGTCTGTATTCATTTCAGATTCCCATAATTTGAGCTGAATCTTTAAATACGATGTATGTGTGTGACTTTTTTTGAGTTCTTCACATAATTTAAGTATTACTTGTCTGTCCCAGGAATAGCTGGAGAATTCTTCCTTCTGCATTAACTTAAGTATGTTCTATGAGCTAGTATGTGGTCTACTTCGTAGAAGAATGTGTGTCATGACGCTGTGGGCGGCAAAGCTCTGCAGACATCTACTAGGTTCATGTATCCAAAAGTTTGCTTCAGGTCTGGTATTTCTTCAATTTTTTTCTAGTTGACTTGTCTGCTTATGAAAGTGGAATATTGAAAGTGGAATAATTAAAATTATATTACTGCTTATTTGACTCCCCATGTCCATTAATATTTGTTTTATATAGTTGGATATACTGGAATTTGATACATATATAGTTACCATTGTTAACCTCTGCCTTGTGGATTATTCCCTTAACAAGGATGTAGTGACCTTCTTTGTCTCTCTTGATTAGTCTTGGCTTGAAATCACTTTGTCTACAAATAGAATAGCTACTCCTACTGTGTTTTTCTCCCCCATGTTCTTGTTGCTTAAGGTATTATTGTCCATCCTTTGACTTTCAGCTTATGAAGTTCTTTTTGAAATTAAATATATTTCTTATAGAAGTACATAGTTCAATCTTGTTTTGTTTTTCAAGTTTTTATGTTTGGCACAGGGTCTCACTATGAACTTCATACTTGTAGTGATCCTCCTGCTTCAACCTCCCCAGCTTAGAGATTACGTGTGTTGGCCACCACGCCTGCTTTTGGTGGCCAGAACAGAATGCTGGGAGAAGCGTCAGCATGGAATGGGGTACTGGGAATTGAACCCAGGTCCTTTCACCTTCCAGGTAAGTGCTTAAACAACTGAGTTATCTCCCCTGCACTGGACCTTGTTTCTTGATCCATTCTTTTTCATTTAACTGGTGAATTGAGACCATTTGCATTTGTGGTTATGATTAAAACTGTATTGACCTATCCTTACAATGTTATTTTCCTGTTGTTAGCTCTCTTTCTCCTCTGTTTGGTTGTTTGCATTGCCTGGTGGATACACTCTTTTTGGGGTTTGTGGAGTTGTAGTCATTTTACCTTTTCCTGTAATATCTTACACAAAGTTTCAAAGTGCTGCTTCGGTGGTCATGAATTTCTTCAGGGCTTCTTGGACATGTAAGTATCTTATTTCTGCACCAATTTTGAAAGACAGGTTGAGGGGTACATTAATATGATTAGAAAATCTTTTCTTTTAGAACTTGAAATACTTCACTCTAAGCTCACCTTGAGTTCAGAGTTTGTGTTGAAAAGTCTGCTGTGCTTCCTTTATAGGTGACTTGTTTATTTTCTATGACAGCTTTTAATATTCTGCTCTGGTATTCTGTTTCTGGAATCTGGACTATGTATACCTTGCTGTAGAATGTTTTGTATCATGGGTTAATTGGATTTTTATATGAGTCAGTTATCTGTATGTGAAATTCTCCTTCCTTGCTTATTTGCCATTATTTCTGTGAACAGATAATTTGTATTATCTTTTGATTTTTTATGGACTCCAACAATCTTATGTGATTCTTCTTTGCAACATCCAGCATCTATTGGCTTGATCTTTCATAGTCTCTTGCTATTTTTAAGAAAATTTCTTTTCATGATCACTAACTGAAAACCTGTCTTCTAGATCTGACATCTGTTCTCACATAGTCTCATTCTGCAACAACAGCCTTGCAATAGAGTTTACTGTCCTAGGATGTCTGTGTATCTGTTACATGGATCCCATTGCTACCCTGTGTGTGCATTTATCATTTTAATCCTTTCCCTAATCTTCTGTATTTTTTTTTAACCTGTATCTACTATAGATTCACCAATCATGTCCCTTGTTATAGTCATCATCTCTTAGTTATCTGAGAAATTATATGTGATTTGGTTTTTCCTAAAGCCTCATTCATTTGTTTTGTCACTTCAGCTGTGATCATTTCAGAGATATCAGTGGGGTAGTTTTGAATTATTTCACCTCATTACCACCTGAGTTTGCCTTTGGTGAACCAGGAGTCTACGTCTTCTCATTTTCTAATTTTTTAAAGTTTACTTTTTATATTGATGTTTGTAAATAACTTATGGTAGGTAGCTTTATTTCTATTATCAAGAGCCCTTAGGAAATGCCTATGTTTTTGAGATGTCTCTGGATATAGCTAGATTTTGAGTCTGTTGTAAGATCCCACCTCTTCAATTTATTGAGGATGAGAAACTTTTGCCTATTTTACCTAGCTCCTAGTTCTTTGGTACTGCTCAGGCCATATGACTCTTAGCATACACTGAGGAACAGCTAATTAGAACAACTATGCCACCTTGGCTAATGTAATACAATCAAGAATAATGCTAACATCAAATACAGTCTAGAAAAAAACAAACTGCAGTAACTAATAATTTCTCACCTTTAACTATATGAAGATGTGAAGTTATACAACAAAACCTAGAACAAATGAGAAAATATTCTCCAGTAACTATTTACTCAATATGGTGTTTTTAATCCTCAGGGGAAAATTTAAAAGTGGTTAGAGGAAAAAATATAGAGAAAAAGAAGGGAGAAAAAAAGAATTAGAAGCAAGACAAAAGCACCAACATTATTTAAGCTTTGTGTAACTGATGAAGATGACAGGAAGGAAAGAAAGGAAGAAATGGAAACAAGAACACAACAAAACAGCAGCAACAAAATATCTAGAAATCTTTGCTTTTATTAATAAAAATAAGAACAAGGAATCAACAGGCTGGGAAGATAGCTCAGTGGAATAAGTGCTTGCCTGGCAAGTGCCAGATCCTGAGTTCAATCCCTGGTACAAAAAACAAAAAATGAACAGTCAAGGAAAAGAGGAGAAAACCTCCAAAAGAATGAGAAAAAAAAGTTATCTTCCAGGCATGTCTCTGTTATCATTGGGGCAGACAAAGCCCAATTCGTGTTGACTGATCCCAGGCAACGAGCAGTAAAATTATGCTGGCATGGTGAGCAATACCTCTAGGCTTTTTGCTTTAGTTCCCCTGAAGTTCAGGCTGGTTCTGGATTCTGGCTGTGAGGCCAGAGTTGTTCAGTTCCTTACACACCAAGTGTCTCCTGCCAGCCTCACCTCAGCTCCCCATATGTCGGGGTCTCCCCCAGCTGCACCTCAAGCTGACAGTGGGAGCCACTACCAAGGGCCAACTTACAGCTGCTCTGAGTTTGAATTCAGTTGGCTTCTTTCCAAATAGTAACCACACAATTGCCACATCCTGGTAACAGCTACCCAGAATAGAATGGGCTCACTCACCAGACACTGTAATCCACAGTGCCCACTACTTGTTCCACTGGGGTGTGTCTCTGTGGAGTCCTCTGGTGTCAGCCATGGTCACTGTGTCTCTGCTGGCTCAAGCTTCCTTTCCCCATTTCCAGCCATGTGGCATAGCTCTGAAAATGTGCCACTTGCCACATCCATCTGCTACAGTGCAGGTTCTTTCTTTGCTCTTCCTGTGGGCTGGATTCTCATTTCAGATCCTTCCCAGGGTCTGGGGACCCAATTTACTATTCCTTCTCTACCTCACATTGTTATGTTCTAGTATCTGGACTCCAAACCTTGGAGATGTTTCTGTGAACATCCTGCCATCTTTCCAGAAGTCCTTTGATTTTATTTTACATGAGATCCTACTTTATACTTTTTTAAATTAGTAGACTAAAATATAATACTAAGATTAGAGAAATGTAACTTATTTTGGAAATGAACTTAATTTAGGTTTAGTATAATCTGAGACCACACATAGAAGAGGGGTGCTTGTTTAATTTAGTATAATCATTTAATGCACAACTTTATAATTTCTAAACTTTAAAAATTTATATTCTCAAATATTACATTTCTCTGCTATTTGTCACTTTTTTCCACATTTATATATGACATATGGAAAATAAAGCTAAAGAGGATAATCTCCTAAAGTTCTACTTTTACTTCTTTATGGGTACAGCATTCTCAAATCAAGAAAGACATCCTGTAGCAGCCTTTTGGGTGGTGCTCTTTGTTACAGGAAGTCTTTTATTTCACTTCAGCAAAGAAATGAAGCAATTTGATGTGATTCTTTTATCCCAGAGAAAGGGCACAACTTCTTTATTTTCAAGGTTGTGAATTTTTTTCAACTGTAAAACATACTCCTCTGTTGAGGCTATAATTATATGCACTTGTCAATCAATCTTAACCTACTACACTATGGTTATGGCATTTTATCTTAAAAGAGAAGGATTAAAGGCTTTGCATGAAATGAAAGGTACACACAGTGAGGGAAGTATAATGCATGTCATTAGCTATCTGGGAAAAGGGAAATGGACAGAGACAGATTACCAATATTTGATTTCTCACAGGCATTTAAAGAAGTATTTAAGACTACCTACAAAATAATGTTAGGGAATTTGACACTTTGATTCCTATTTTGCTCTCTTGGCAATTATTTGAAAGAGCTCCTTCATGCAGCAGCTACATAAATCAAATCTGAAAAGGCTAACATTTTAAAGTGAGATTAGGAAAAGAAAAAAATCTTATTTTAATGTAAGTCCTATACTACAATTTCAAGAGAGGAGTTTGAATTGTATTTTCTTTAAATATATTTTATTTCTATTAACATTTTTATGGTGGCAGAAATATCTGGAATTATTTTTAAAATGCACTTGCTGCCCTTCTAGTCTATGATTAGTACTCTGACAATTGAGACAAAAAGCAACTGAAAGGAAACAAAAGAAAAACCAAGTCTAATAGGCTGAAATTATTTTCTAAGAAAAATGGTTGAGTCAGGAAGCATCAGCTATATTCAACATAAAGAATGTTAGGTGGGTATTAGTCAAAAACATCCAAGAAACACAGCCATTAGGACTGTGTGCTTGAAGTGAGTGTTACTCCTGCAGAACAATGGAATTACACTTAGAAATGGGAAATAATTACTTAAACATATTTTTAGAAAAGAACTACCTGTGTAACTCTCAAAAGATAGATTATGTTGACAGAATGTGTTATGCATTCAAAGAAAAACCAAAGATTGTATTAGAAGCTTTTGTTGTCAGAACTACCAAGGGTTACTTGCTTTGTCTTTTCTGTGCATATTTTTAATCAACACTTGAAAGCCTTGAAGTTTGTGCTTTCTCCACGAGGCATTGAGGTCTGTGCCTAAGAAAACTAGTCATGCACAGCTCACAGAAATAAGGCAAATCCAGAGAAAGATGATGGAAATCTCAATGAAAAAGAACAAAGGACTAGAAAAAACTGATTCTAAGCAGCACTATGGATGACATAGTAGATGACATTGTAATCTATTTACTCCATGTCATATGGAATAGAAAGGTAAAAAAATGAAAAATAATAAATTAAAGCACTATTGCCTTCATTCCAGGGTGGAAAGAACTTTCTGATTTATATGGAAAACAAGATGGCAAAGGCTAGTGTAGATTCGATTGTTCTTAACAATACTTAACCTATCTTAAAGAATATATTGCCTTCCACCGCATTTGCGGGGCCCTTTCTGCCCCTGCTCTCTTGCTCTCTCCAGAATCCTCTATGCTTCCATTCCAGCCCAAGCTCAGACCATCCCCTGAGCTTAGAGGATGTGTGAGGATGAGCTCCTGTGCTCCCCTGCACTGGATAGATCTCCCCTGGTCAAGTCCAGGCCATCACCTGACATGAGGGCCTCCAGAGCCCCTGCTCCAAGCCTACCAAGTGAATGAGAACTTCTATGACACTTTTGGGACCCCTAGATCCAGTCCAATCCCAGGGTTGAATGCTGTGTGAGAGAGCTTCTGCACTCCCCTGTACCCTCTGGGCCAGGAGCACAACAAAGGGGCACCACAGGTTCACTGTTGTGCCAGAGGGGCACAACAGGTTCACTTCGAAGGGCTGAACAAAACAGATATAACCAAGCCAGACATAACTGGATAAACTCAACAAATTTCATCAGGTGCTATGGTTGTAACTGCATCAAAGCTCTACACCAAAGGTCAGAGGACAGTGCTATACAAAATGACAAAGAGAAGGAGCAAAATGCAATCTCAGTGCTCAAGCCCACCTATAACAAGTGCAGAGGACACTAGCTTCAGCTGAAATGTATAAATTAATAGGGTTGAAAGTAAAGAAACAACAGCAGAAAGGTATAGAGGAACTCAGAGCAGAATTAATTTCTAGAACAAAAAAAGAAATCTCCCAATTCATAGCATCTGAAGTAAAGAATCAAATACAGAAAAAAATGGCGGAAATCCAATCTGGAAAAAAAAATCGGCAGTAAAAAAATTAATAACCCTTCTAAAAAAGACATTGATAAAAAAATAGAGGAGATCAGAAAAATGACGGATTACTTGAATGAGCAATACAAGAAAGAGAACACATGAAGCAGAGTCAAAGAGACATAGAGGAACTTCCAATCTCAAACAAAAGCCTGTAAAACCATATCAGTGAAAGTGAAGAAAGAATTTCAGATTTTGAAGACCTTGGTGTGGCTAGTGAAGAGGTAGAAAAAGATCTCTTAAAAACAAATAAGATGCAGGAAAAAATAATTCATCACATGCAAGATGATGCAAAGATGAACAATGTGAGACTAATAGGCATCAATGAGAAAGAAGGAGGAAATACATATGACATAAAAAGGATATGGGCAGAAATAGAGAACTTCCCAAATATGAGGAAACAATCTGACACTCACTCAGGTAATGGAAACACACAGAATGCCAAATAACTTAATCCAATTAAAAACACAATGAGAAATATAATAGTCAAGATCCCAGAAATCCAGCATAAGAATAATACACTGAAAGACACTAGAGAAAACAAGCAGATCACATTCAAGGGAAAACCCATCACAATTACAGCCGACATCTCTTCACAAACCATGAAGACAATAAGAGTATGAAGCAGAGTACTTCAAGTCCTCAATGAAAACAAATTCCAGCCCAGATTACTATACTCTGCAAAAGTCTCTTTCAAGTTTGATGGAGAAGTGAAATACTTCCATGACAAAAACAGGTAAAGAATTTCATGATGACAAAGCCAACCCTACACAGACTACTGAAAGATGTTCTAGAGAGGGACCAAAATGATAAGAACACAACCAATGAGAAGAGAAGGAACCCACTAAAACAGGGCAAACAATTAAATACAGCACAAATAAGGAGTAAGCAACAGCAGGTAAATAACATGTCAATCATAAATCAAAACATTTTAATTACATACATCAATGTAAATCGACTCAATTCACTAGGTTAGTGTAGTTGATTAGGAAATAAAATTCAACAATATGCTATATACAAGAAACACACTTAACTCACAAAGAAATTCAAAGAATTTGAAAATCAAAGAACAAAAAACAGTACTATATGCCCCAACAACTCAAAAGACATTGATAAAAAAATAGAGGAGATCAGAAAAATGACGGATTCCTTGAATGAGCAATACAAGAAAGAGAACACATGAAGCAGAGTCAAAGAGACATAGAGGAACTTCCAATCTCAAACAAAAGCCTGTAAAACCATATCAGTGAAAGTGAAGAAAGAATTTCAGATTGTTTTCTCTAGTGTCTTTTTGTGTCTGCTTGTTTTCTCTAGTGTCTTTCAGTGTATTATTCTTATGCTGGATTTCTGGGATCTTGACTATTATATTTCTCATTGTGTTTTTAATTGGATTAAGTTATTTGGCATTCTGTGTGTTTCCATTACCTGAGTGAGTGTCAGATTGTTTCCTCATATTTTATCATACTCAGATAAAAGCAGGTATAGCAATCCTGTTCTCAGATATTTTCAACTTCAAACCAAGAATGATCAAATGAAATGCAGAAGGCCACTACACACTGGTTAGAGGAAAAATTCGAGGCATATGTAACAATCATAAATATATGGGAGCATCCAACTACATAAGACAAATCTTAATGGACATGAAAAACCTAATATCTAAGAACACAATCTTAACAGGAGACCTTAACACTCCCTTATCTCAAAAAGATAGATCAACCAGACAAAAAATTAGCAAAGTAGCAGAACTGAACCAAAGCTTGGAACAAATGGATCTGGTGGAAATATAGAGACTGTTCCAGCCACCCAGCTGAATACACATTTCTTTCAGCTGCACATGGATCATTTTCCAAAACAGACCATATACTAGTGCATAGGTCATGCTTAAGTATATGCAAAAACACAGAAGTTATCCCATGCATATTATCTGACCACAGTACTATGAAACTAGAAACAAATGACAAAAGAAACCAGAACCCCCCCAAATACATGAAAATTAAGCAACATCCTACAGAGCAATCAATGAGTCACAGAAGAAACTAAACAAGAAATTCAACAACATCTACAAATCAATGAAAATATAAGAACAACTTATCAGAAGTTATGGGATGCAATGAAAGCATTTCTCAGAGGGAAATTAATAGCTCTAAACTCACACATCAGGAAAACAGAATTGGAACAAATAAACACCCTAATGCTGTACCTCCAACATCTAGAACAGGAGGAGCAAACCAAACCCAGAGCCCAAAGATGTGAAGAAATCATAAACATTAGAGCAGAAATTAATTCAATTGAGATGAACGAAACAATTGAAAGAATGAATCAAAAGACTGGCTATTTGAAAGACTGAATAAAATCAATAAGCCCCTACCTAACCTCAACAAAGTGAGGAAAGAAAACATTCAACTACAAGCAATAAGTAATGAAAAGGGTGTAATAACCAGAGACCCAGTGGAAATTCAAAAGATTATTAATAAGTACTTTGAGGATCTTTATGTTCAGAGAACTGGAGACAGAGAACAAATGGATAGATTCCTACAAAGGTACAAATTAGAAAAACTGAATCAAGAATATATAACAACTCTCAATAACCCAATAATAGCCAATGAAATATGAAATGTAAAGAAAGACTGCTGATAAAGAAAAGTCCAGGTACTGATGGATTCACAGCTGAATTCTACAATTTTACCAAAGATATGATCCTTATACTCCTCAAATTCTTCAATGAAATTGACAAGGAAATAGTCCTTCCAAAATCATTTCTAGAGGCAAGTATTATAATGATTCCAAAACCACGGAAAGACACAACTAAAAATGAGAACTACAGGATAATCTCCCTGGTGAACATAGATGCAAAAATCCTCAATAAAATTCTAGCAAATAGAGTACAGAAAATCATCAAGAAGATCATTCACCATGACCAGGTAGGATTCATCCCTGGGATGCAAGGATGGTTTAGTATTTGAAAATCCATAAATGAAATACACCATATCAATATAGTAAAATCAAAAAACCACATGATCATCTCAATTGATACAGTAAAGGCTTTTGACAAAACCCAACATTCATTCATGTTCAAAATCATAAAGAAACTTGAAATAGAAGGGCTCTACTTCAACTTGATAAAAGTCATCTATGACAACCCAATTGCTAACATAATTCTAAATGGGGAAAATTTAAATATTTTATTCTCAGATCTAGTACAAGACAAGAGTTCATGAATTCATTCCTGTGCATCCATGAGGACCTCAACTTTTCTTTGTTGGAAGACTTTTTATTATATTGGATATTTCTTTGGCTGTTATTGGAATGCTGAGAGTTGATATATGTTCTTGATTCAGTTTTGGTAATTTGTACCTTCATAGGAATCTATCCATTTGTTCTATGTCTTCTATTCTGTGAGGGTAAATATTCTCAAAGTAGCTCTATCATGCCACCTATTCAAAATAGTTCTGGAATTATTAGGTAGAGCCATTAGACAAGAGGGAGAAATAAAAGAATAAAAATAGGTAAAGAAGAAGTTAAATTACCACTATTTTCAGATGACATGGTACTTTACTTAGAAGACCCAAAAAACTTCACCAAGAAGCTACTAGAACTGATATACAAATTCAGTAGCACAGCGGTATACAAAGCCAGTACATAAAAGTAAATGGCATTCCTCTACACAGATAATAAACACACTGGCAGTGAAATTAGTGAAACAATACCTTTTACAATAGCACTACGGAAAATTATATACCTCAGAATTCAGCTAACTAAAGAAGTCAAAGATTTTTTCATGGAAAGTTATAGTACTCTGAAAAAATAGATTGGAGAGGATTTGAGAAAATGGAAAGACATTCCCTGCTCCTGTATAGGAAGAACCAAGATCATGATGCCAAATTTGTCATCCAGATTTAATGCAACCTCTATGAAACTACCACCAACATACCACCCAGACCTAGAGAAATCATTCATAGAATTCATTTGCAAACAGAAAAGACCTAAAATAGAAAAGGCAATCCTGGGCAACAAAGACAAAGCAGGAGGCATCACAATTCCTGACTTGAAATTATACTACAAAGCTACTGTGATAAAATCTGCATAGTACTGGCCACGAAATAGACCTGAGGATCAATGGGATAGATTAGAATATACAGAAGTCTCTCTGAACACACACAGCCACCTGATCTTCAAAAAGGGGCCAAAGGCATTTACTGGAAAGAAGAAAGGCTCTCTCACAAATGGTGCTGGAATAACTGGCTCTCCAGATCCCCAAACCTAAAACTTGACCCAGTACTGTCACCATGCATTAAGCTAAAGTCAAGATGGATTAAAGATCTAAAACAGAAACACTGAATCTCCTAAAAGAGGAAGTAGGAGGAACTGTTGATGTCATAGGGGTAGGCAAAGCGTTCACAAACCAAATCAAATCTCATGGGTAATACTTGAAAGAATTAACAACTGGGACCTCCTCTTATTGAGAAGGTTTTGCACATCAAAGGAAATTAACAACTTAGTGAAAAGATAACCACAAATTTCCAAAAAAAAAAAAGCTTTTCTAATAAGCACTTAGACAAAGGTCTGCTCTCTAGAATTTATAAAGAACTAAAAAACATTAGAACCCCAAAATTTAAAGACCCAATCCAGAAATCTGCATCTGAGATGAACACACACTTCTCAGAGACTGAGATTAAAGAAGTGAATAAATGCATGAAAAAAATGCTCCACATCACTAACCATCTGTGGAATGCAAATTAAAACAACATTGAGATACCATTTTAACCCTGAAGGAAGGCTATCATAAGGAAATCACCCAACAACAAATATTGGAGAGGCTGTGGGGAAAAGGGAACCCTTATCCACTGCTGGTGGGAATGTAGACTGGTGCAACCATGATGGAAATGAGTGTGGAGACACCTTAAAAATCTGAGACTGGAAATCCCATTCAAGCAGGAATTTTCCCAGGGGAACTGAAAATATCTTATCATAGTGATATATGTGTGCCTATGTTTATAGCAGCACAGTTTGTGGTAGCCAAATCTTGGAAACAACCAAGATGCCCATCACCTGAGGAATGGATGAAAAAGATGTATTTTTATACAATGGAGTATTACTGGGCTACAAAGAATGATAAACTTGAAGAATTTACACTTAAGTGGGTGCCACTTGAAGATATACTCATAAGTGAAATAAACTTGATCCACATGTGTAAATATTGTATAGTCTCTCTGGTATAAGAACTCAAAGGAAGAAATACAAATAGAAGGTTATAACACAATTAAAAGGAAAGTGAGACCTTGAGGATTGGATAACGAGGAGAGGGCAAGGAGAAAAGCTGGAAACATGACAGGGACAAAGCCATACATTTATACACACAAGATGGGTAAGGCAATGATCCTGAGAAGCATCAGTAAGTTTTTGAAACTAGCAGTAAATGGGTAGGATTCTCACCCTGACTGACTATACATGCTGATACCTGTGAACCATCAACTGCACTGAAGATAGCCATGTGCAATAGAAGGGTCACGCTTGGAATGCCTGTCATTCTGGTCTTCTAAATACGTACTTCTTGTCATGACATACCAATTATTACCATACTGTCTCTCAAGTAAAAGTTTGTTTTTTAACAATGGGTAATAAACTAAAAAAAGACTAAAGAAAACAAAAAAAAAAAAGTCACAGGACTGTCTTGCTACAACGCTGTATATGGTTAGATTTCTAAATTTCTGTTTAAAAATATCTAATTGTTTATTCATATTCTTTAAATATTTTTCATTTTTTAAAGTTTTTATCTCCATATTCTTGATATGTCAAGAATCTCAAATCTTGATATGTCAATCCTTGATACCTGTTCCATGTTATGCCTAATATGTTTGATGTTCAGACAACTGGTGAAGTTCATCCCAACTGCATATGTTGTAGGGCTAATAATAAGCTATTCTTCTGGAAGGTTAACAACCTAAGTTTTCACACCAAAAATTAGAGAAATGGAAGGGCTGCAAGGACAGTCAACATTTTGACCCTATCCTTTCAAGGTCAGTGAAGACTCAGGACATAGGAGACCTGCACTGTAACATCACATAACTCAGTTGTGTCCCAAATTTTCTGATCAAGGAGTTTACAGGGCCACAAAGCAATGTGATTGATGACATAGAGTGTGCCTAAGGAGAGTCACAGGAAGAGAAAATATTCTCTCAGGCTTTCACAGAGAGAAAATTGGTCATGCAATGTCTGTGACCTATCCATATGGGTGACTCTGACAAAGCATGTGCAAACTGCCATACAGAGTTGCAGGATAAATCCTGAGGGGAGTTGACTGACCTGATCAGATACAAAAGATACATTTCTGGTTATATAGGCCTTATTTTATCTTGGTCTTAACAAGTCGAAAAGTATAAAAACGAGGTATAAAAAGTAAAGCTATATTAATATGCTGAGCTGTAAAAGGCTCAGGTCAACAACTTCTGTAGATAACCTACTACTACTGTGGACTGCTGGACTGTACTGAATTGTTTAGCTGAATTAACGCACTTATGGTATTTAGATACCAGAGGAATACCCATCTCTGACAGGAATAAACAAAAAAAAGGGGAGACGAAGGACCATTCTGTATCTGTATATACAGTATAGATAGATAGATATACAGCTACTTTCATGTAAATCAGTGAGAAGAAAGATTTGTCCTAATAGTGTTTGGACAGGATATCCTGTTTGCATCTTGTACTAGGGATAACCACTAGGAAGATAACAATGTACAATGTATTAATTATTGGAACTATACCATTAATCAGTTTTGAAGGTGTCTTATTATTATTTGTTTCTCAATAAAGTAAAAAAAAGCATATTAGACACTAAAAAAAGAATACTGTTCTTCGAATACACTATATATCAGTCTCAGAGAAGAAGAAGAAAATAGAGACAACTTTGCTTCAGTAATGAATAAGTGGATTCTGTGTATACTGTCACCAGCACAAAGAAAATTTTGCATTTTAGATTCAATATTCTTATTTCTACTGCCTAGTCCTTAAGTCCAGATCCTACCTAAAATGTATAAAAGAAGAAGCTTGTTTCATCTTATTTATCAAGTTAATTCATTCACCAAATATTATAGACCTAAGGGATGGCTTTTAGAAAAATATTACCAGCACACATAAAGCAAGATTTAGTTTTAAAATTGTTTCCTGGAATGTAGTTCCTATCACATATTCTGAGTGTTAGAACTTTCATGTGTTCTTTAAAAATATTGTAGGAATAGGCTGCCAGCTTTAAAGAGCTCTGCATTAGGTGTTAATTAAGGTGCTTCTGAAAGCACATCAAAAGTTGTTATAAAAAGAGAAAAATTTGGTAAGCCCTTTTTAAAAATGTTGTACGAATTCCTAGGTATGTCCACCTCATGTTTGTGCGCATTTTCAGGCATTTCAAGCTCATCTTGCACGCTTCTCCTTATGCCACTGCACATCCCATGCAGGAATGGTTGAGACTGCAGAAGAAATGCACTCGTCTTGGATCTGAGTGGCTTCACTGCTGCTTTAGTTTGTCTTAAACGTTGCTTTTAGTTACTTCAGCTAATCTCTTTTTTTTAGCTTCCTTTTTTTAAAACCAGATATAAAAGGAGTCATATTTTTTCACTATTCAGAAGTATGCAGTTTACAAATGATAAAATTACCATTTTTAGTAAGACCATTGGGTTAAGACATATACACAGTATAAAACATTGAAGAAAGGAATGAATACTTCTTTAAAATAGAAAAATACAACATACTTATAGAATGGAAAACAATACTTTTAGAATGTCTAATCTCCATAAATTGATATAGTTGTTCAATTCAACAATAAAAAATTTAATAGAAATCTTGCAGGAATTGACAGCTTGTTATAATACTTTTATAGAGTTCTACAAATTATAGTGGAGAAATGCAAAAAAAGTTGGAAGAATTTAATCTCTTTCATAGTAAAAAATCTTTATCATACCACAGCAATCTGTGCACACCCATGTTTATAGCAGCACGATTTGTCACAACTAAATCTTGGAAGCAACACAAATGCCAATCAATTGAGAAATGGGTAAGAGAAGATCTGGTATTTTACACAATAATTACTCAGCTATAAAAAAGGATACAGTTCAGGCTTTTATTGGTAAATTGATACAACTAGAGAACAAATTTTTAAGTGAAATAAATCAGACCCCCATGTGCAAACATCATATTGTCTCAGTGTAAGAACCTGAAAGACTAAATAAAATCTGAAGGGCACTATAGATGCTGGGAATAGTGAATGAACCTGCTCAAAAAGAAGGGATTACTGGTATTAAGAGGACAAGAGAGGGACTTGGGAAGACACATCTATGTATGTAAGAAGGATGGTTTGAACAATAGTACCCGGGATTTCTGCTGGTGTGTGGAAAGGACAGTTAATAATTTGTTTTGTATTCTTTTTACTTTTTCTTCTTAGTTTATTATAAATTTTTTCCCTTTGTTCTTCTTCCCATTTTGCATGCATATATCTGGTAATATGAACAGCTAGCTTGAAGACAGCACTATGAAATACAACAAATATTGTGAAATTCTTATTTTGTTTAGTGAAATTTGTATCATTTTTAATTTTCATTAAAAATTTTTTATTAGATAAAAAAGGATATGCTAAGCACTTTACTGTTACAACGAATGGGGAAATGTTGACCACTTTCCTCTAAAGATGGGTACTAGGGCCAGATTGCCTAGAACTGCCAGTATTATTCAACTTTGTTTAAGTGGCCATAATTATGAAAAAAGGTTAGGAATACAATCTGTAGAGGACAGAAATGAAAGAGGAAATGTTATTGGAAGGAAACTTCATATTAAAAATAGAAGACAAGTTATTTAAAGAAATAAGCACAATCATCTGTCACCTCTCACATACAAAAGATTTGTTCTAAGCCTCACAAGGATGCTTGGACCTGCAGAGTTCCAACTTTATGCATATAATGTTTTTTCCCCTATATTCCCAAAAGTAGCCTCACATAATAAGAATTCACGTCCTTTCATATTTTAACCTCTGGTGTCTATTTTGCCACATATTGTGGGCATTATTAACTATAGAAGGAACTACTTGCAGAGAAGCATTGCCATATAGTGCAGAATGATTTGATATGCGTGGGAAGGATACATACCCAGCCTAGACAAGGGATGCAGTTTAAAGCATCAATATTTTATTTGATTTATTTCCATTTAATACTTTTGGACTGTGTTTGATTGTAGGTAACTAAAGTTGTGCAACACAAACTTGGTAAATTATTACATGACACTGTATAATAAAAAAATTTAAAAATGAAGCTAAAACATTCCATCAACAATAACACTAAAATTATATAGTATGAGTAAATTTAACAAAAGATGCAAAAGCTTTTCATTGAGCACTGTAGCAAATTAGTAAGAATTAAGCCATATGTTAAGATAGAATGGCTGTTTAATTGAATGGAAGATTCAAAATCGCTAAGATTTTAATTCTCCTCATACTTATCTATAGATTAAATGTAATCAATTAAAATTTCAGTAAACTCTGATAAACTAATTATAAGATTTACATGGGCATGCAGATAACTAGGAATAGTCAAGAAACATTAGAGAACAATGGAGACTTGAAATATCCAACTTAAAGATTTACTATAAAAGTACAGTAGTCAAAACACCAGGTATTACTGAAATCAGAGATATATGTATCAGTGGAGTAATTTAAGTTGTGATGTGAAGTTTCACAAAGATATAAAACACTTCAGTAAAGATAGTTGGACAACAAATAGTGCTTAAACAGTTATGTATTTCTTATACTACTCAATACAAGCATAAATGACTTTAACACTTACCTCATACCAAATATAAACTTTAACTTTAAATGAACCGAGGTGAAATACAACAAATGAAACAGGAAATTTAGGAGAAAAGGCTTTAGACTAGGCAAATTTCTTTTTTGTAAATTTTTCCTTTTGCATTTCTTACATATAAAAGAAAAGTATATGCTACAAAAATAAGAAAAATTTAATTGTTACATTAAAACATAATTTTAATTTCCATCAAATTTTATTTTGATAAAAAAGTATGGAATATACAAAGAAAACATGAGGCATATACATATATAAACATAAAAAGAGCAGGCATAGTTTAATAAGGAGAAAATCTAACTAAAATTAGGCAAGAGTTTTAAGCAGGCCATTTACAGTTCAATGATCATTTCACACAAGACATGATACTCAAGTAAAAATAATTATCATTCAAGAGCTTAAAATTACTGGACACTACTGTACACTAAGAAATGGCTGAAATGTTAAAAAGTTAACTATTACAAAAGTTGGGGAAAACGTGGAAAAGCTAGAGGCAGGATAATACTGGAATAAAAATGCTAATCACTTTATGAAACTGTAACTTCATTATGTAAAACATACACCTGGCATAAGACCTGGGCACTCAACTCTTAGGTGTTTACACAAGTCTACCAAATACATGTACTCATATTTGTAAATCTTAATTTATAAGTGCATCAAACTGGAAACAACACAAAATAACTTTCATTAACATTCAGTTAGGAACAATTTTATACTTTTCTTCTTTGAAAAAATAATTTTATTTAGAAATAAATAGCACTTAGACAGTTTCAATAATTAATACATTGAATATTGTGATTATTCATAGTATAGGATGCAGACATGATATCTTGCTGACAAACACTGTTAGAACACATCTTTTTATTTATTGAATCGAGAGAAAGTAGTTGTACATCTATCTTTACTATTTTGAATATATTGATACAAAATGATCATTCATTTGTATCCACTTTTTTGTTTATTTTTGTCAGAGAAGGGTGTTCCATTGCCATTCAAATATTGTTAGTGTGTGAATTCCATTGTAGTCCATAGTCCATACTAATAGTGCATGTTCTGTAGCACTGTCAATGTCAGAAGTTGTTGACTTGAGCTTTTGTAGCTCAGCATATTAATATTGCTTTACTTTTTATATTTTCTTTTTATACTTTTCTGCTGGATATTTAAGACCAAGATAAAGCAAGACCTACTGTGAAGGACCACCTGAGCAGCTCTCCTTGAAAGAAGAGCTACTGTGGCCGGGCGTGGTGGCGCATGCCTGTAATCCCAGCACTGGGGAGGCTGAGGCAGGAGGATTGTTGTGAGTTCGAGACCAGCCTGAGCTACAAAGTGAGCTTAAGGCCAGCTTGAATTGCATAGTGAGACCCTGTCTCAAAAAGACAAAAAAAAAAAAAAAAGAAGAGCTACTGTGTCCATTTTGACTAAGCCTGACCCTATTTCCTCATATTATTATGTACAGAGCTGGGTAGGACTTCTGTTTATCCTTCAAATGGCCTTAAGCAATGTGTATTGGTCTAGCTGAGTTGCTCGTGATAGTCTTTGAAGATGGCATGCATGTTTCCCTGGTAAACCTGCTGCTCTTTAATGTGAGCTGGGTCGAGGCAGGACAGTAGAGCTAATGCTCTACACCATGAGCTGGGGTCAAGCTTCAAGATGGAGGCTATGACTTCCTGAGGCTTGAAAGACTACGTGAAAGCTGAAGCACACCAGGTCACCCAAAACATTAAATGCGATCTCAGTGCATAATAGTATAATTCAGATTACACTCTCTGTTTATCTTTTCTGTATATGGCAGAGGTAAATGTAGGCCACCCAACTAGCTCAGCTTACGGAGTCACCTTCTTCCCACAATATTCGATCATTCCTCCTCAAGGCACTCCCCCACTGAATAAAAATTGGGAGAGGCCCTGGGTTGCTCTCTTGGTTCCAGAAAGCCATCTTTGTGGCTGGACTTAGAGCCTCTCGACTCCCCAGTGATTGAAAATATAATTTAGTGTCTTTATTTTCACCAAGTAGATTGATGTTTGGATTAAAAATATTGGCTTCTTGGACCAAGACAAGGACCTGCAAGTGTCTTCTACAACCTACAGAACAAGAAATTTACCTTTTGTATCTGACAAGGTCAGTCAGATGCCCTCAGGATTTATCCTGAAACTCTGTACCACAGTTTGTGGATCCTTTGTCAGTGTCAGCCATGTGGATGAGTCACTGCCATTGTTTGACCGATTTGCTCTCAGTGAAAGTCTGAGAGAACATTTTCTTTCCATGTGACTCTCCTTAGGCACGCTCTACATTGTTGATCACTTTCCTCTGTGGCCTCATAATCTCTTTCATCAGAAAATTTGGGACAAAACTGAGTTATGTGACATTACAGTAGAGGTTCTCCTATGCACTGAGTCCTCACTGAACTTGAAAGGCTAGGGCCAAAATGTTGGCTGTCCCTGAAGCTCTTCCTTTTCTATAATTTTTGGTCTCAAAACTTAGGTTGTTAACCCTTCAGAAGAGAAGCTTATTATTATTACTCTATAAGATAGGCAGTTGAGCTTAACCTCACTATCTGTCTGAATGTCAATTATCTTAGACACAACATGGAACAGGTATTTTCAATTAAGTATTGATATGTTAAACTTTAAATCCCTACAGAATATGAAGAGAAAAGTTAAAAAGCAGACAAATATTTAAAAAATAGAAACAAACAATTCCATATTTTTAAACAGAAATTTAGAAATCTAACCATATACAGTACTGTAGCAGGACAGTCCTATAACATTTTCTTTCTTGTCTCTTGCTTTCATTTATTACCCTTTTTTAAAATAAACATTTACTTGCGAGACAGTATGACGGTAATTGGTGTGATCTAACAAGCAGTACGTATTTAGAAAACCAGAAGCAATACCCTTCTATTACACATTGCTAACTTCAGTGCAGGTGTTTGATTTACAGGTGTTAGCATGTATAGTTAGTCAGGTTGAGAATGCTACCAATTACCTGCTAATTTCAAAAACCTGTTGAAGATTCTCAAGATCGTTGCCTTATCCATTTGTGCACATAAATGTATGGCTTTGTGCCTGTCATATTTCCTAGCTTTTCTCCTAGCACTGTCTTTGTTATCTAATTCTTAAGTTCTTGCTTTCCTTTTAAGTGTGTTATACCTTTCTGTTTTTATTGCTTCTTTGGTGTTCTTATAGTAGAGAGACTATCCGATATTTAAAAATGGGTGTCACTTAGCACTATGTCGTCAAGTGATATCCACTTAAATATAAAGGATTTGAGTTTATCATTTTTTTATAGCTGAGTAATACTCAATTACATAAAAATACCAAATCTTTTTCATTCATTCCTCAGGTGACAGGCATCTTGGTTGTTTCCAAGTTTGGCTATCACAAACTGTGCTGCTATAAACACATATATCACTATGATATGACATTTTCAGTTCCTCTGAGAAAATTTCCAGTAGGGATAGCTGGTTTGAATGGGATTTCCAGTCTTAGTTTTTTAAGGACTCTCCACCCTGATTTCCATAGTGGTTACACAATTCTATATTCCCACCAGCAGTGAAGAAGGGTTCTTTTTTCCCCACAGCCTCTCTACCATTTGTTGGTGAGTGATTTCGTTATGATAGCCATTCTTTCTGGGGTGAGATAGTACCTCAGTGTTGTTTTAATTCGCATTTCATGGATGGCTAGTGGTGTGGAACATTTTTTCATATATTTGCTTCTTTAATTCCATACCTGAGAAGTGTGTGTTCATCTCAAATGCCCATTTCTGGATTGGGTCATTAAATTTTGGGGCCCTAATGTTTTTTAGTTCTTCATAAATTCTAGAGAGCAGACCTTTGTCTAAGTGCTTATTAGTCATGATTTTTTCAAAATTTGTTGTTGTCTTTTCACTTTGTTAAGTTTTTTGATGTGCAAAACCTCAATAAGAGGAAGTCCCAGTTGTTAATTCTTTCAACTATTACCCATGAGATTTGATTTTTGTTCATGAACTCTTTACCTACTCCTGTCTTCACAGTTCCTCTTACTTTCTCTTCCAGGAGATTTAGTGTTTCTGTTTTAATGTTTAGATCTTTAATTCATCTTGATTTTAGTTTAGTCCATGGTGAGAGACCTGGGCCATGTTTTAGTTTTCAGTATGTAGAGAGCCAGTTATTCCACCACCATTTGTGAAAGAGCCTTTCTTCTTTCCAGCAAATGCCTTTGGACCCTTTTTGAAGATCATGTGGTTGAGTGTGTTCAGAGAGGCCTCTGCATCTTCTAATCTATTCCATTGATCCTCAGGTCTATTTTGTGGCCAGTACCATGCAGATTTTATCACAGTAGCTTTGTAGTATAATTTCAAGTCAGGAATTGTGATGTCTCCTGCCTTGCCTTTGTTGCCCAGGATTGCCTTTTCTATTTTAGGTCTTTTCTGGTTGCAAATGAATTTTAGGAATGATCTCTCTAGGTCTGGGTGGTATGTTGGTGGTAGTTTCATAGAGATTGCATTAAATCTGGATGACAAGTTTGGCAGTATGGTCGTCTTCAAGAAGTTGGTTATTCCTATCCATGAGCAGGGCATACTTTTCCATTTTCTGACATTCTCTATGATCTCTTTTTTGAAAGTACTGTAAGTTTCCTTGAAAAGATCTCTTTGACTTCTTGAATTAGATGAATTCCAAGATATTTCATTATCCGCTGTGCTATTGTAAAAGGTATTGATTCCCTAATTTCCCTCTCGTATTTGTTATCTGTGTAGAAGAATGCTACACAGCATTCTTTTACTTGTGTGTATTGACTTTGAATCCTGCTATGCAACTGAATTTGTGTGTCAATTCTAGTAGCTTCTTGGTGGAGTTTTTTTGGGTCTTCCAAGTAAAGTATCATGTCATCTTCAAATAGTGGTAATTTAAGTTCTTCTTTTCCTGTTGTTATAGTTCATATTTCTCTCTCATCTAATGGTTCTAGCTAATGGTTTCAATACTATGTTGAATCGGGGTGTTGATAGAGGACATCTTTGTCTTGTATCAGATCCGAGAGTAGAACATTTCAGTTTCTCCCCATTGAGAACTGTGTTAGCTTTTGGGTTTTAATAGATGGCTTTTATCAGATTGGAGTAGAGTCCATCTTTTTCAATTTTCTTTAGGACATTGAACGCGAATGAGTTTTAGACTTTGTCAAAAGTCTTTTCTGCATGAATTGAGATGATCATGTGGTGTTTAGATTTCGCTCCATTAATATAGTGTATTACATTTATAGATTTTCCTCGTTGCATTACTGGGATGAATTCTACCTGATCATGGTGTATAAACTTCTGTATTCTATTTGCTAGGATTTTATTGAGGATTTTTGCATCAGTGTTCATGAGGGAGAGTGGCCTGTAGTTTTATTTTTAGATTGTATCTTTCCCTAGTTTTGGTGTCAGTATAATACTTGTCTCCAGGAATGTTTTTGGAAGGATTCCTTCCTTTTGAATTTAGTTGAGGAGTTTGAGGAGTACAGGCATCATGTCTTGTGTAAATTTCTTGTAGAATTCAGGTATGAATCCATCAGCACCTGGACTTTTTTTGTTGTAGGTTTTTTATTACATGTTGTATTTCTTTGGCTTTTATTTGGTTGTTGAGAGCTGTTATATTCATGATTCAGTTTTCATCTTTCGTACCTTTTGTAGACATCTATCCATTTGTTCTGTGTCTTCTATTCTGTGAGAGCAAAGAATATAAAAGTAGCTATTGATGATTTTCTGAATTTCCACTGGATCTGTGGTAATTACACCCTTTTCATTCTTTAATGCTTGCAGTTGAATTTTCTTTTTCTTTTTTTGATGAGGTTAGGTAGAAGCTTATCAATTTTATTTATTCTTTCACAGAACCAGCTTTTTTTTTTTCATAACGTTTTGGTATTGTACAAGGTGCATACATGATATTATATTTACAGGTTTTTATATAGCTGAATTATATCAAAGATTCAATAATTATTTACCTAGTGGATGACCATAGCACTAAAAGCCGACATAATATCCTGTCCCACCACCAATAGTGCAGATCTTGCCTCTCATAGAATTATGTAGAAGCA
>PVKA01013566.1:0-17511 GCA_004027165.1 Ctenomys sociabilis | reverse complement strand
TTTGATTCCTTAATTCTTTGAACTGTTTTCTTTGTCTCAGTTCAATTAATTTCTTTTCTAATCTTTATTGGTTCCTCCCCATAAAGCTTTGGACTCTGGTTTTTATTTGCTTTTCCTTTTGTTCGATGTTGGAGGTGCAGCATTAGGGTGTATATTTGTTTCCATTCTGTTTTCCTAATGTGTGAGTTTAGAGCTATGAATTTCCCTCTGAGAAATGCTTTCATCACATCTTATAAATTCTGATAAGTTGTGCTTGAATTTTCATTGAGTTGTAGATATCATTCAATTTCTTGTTTCATTTCTTTTGTTACCCATTTATTACTAGGTATGATTTTGTTTAATTTCCATGTATTTATGGGGTTTTCTCATTTCTTTTGTCATTTATTTGCAGTTTCATTGCACTGTGGTCAGATAATATGCATGGGATACTTTTTGTTTTCTTGCATAAATTTAAGCATGATCTATGGTGCAGTATGTGGTCTATTTTAGAAAATGATGCATGTGCAGCTGAAAATAATGTGTATTCAGTTGTGGTTGGGTGGAACACTCTGTTTATGTCCACTAAGTCCATTTCTTCCAAGGTCTGGTTCAGTTCTGCTACTTCTTTGCCAATTTTTGTCTGCTTCACCTATTTATTTGGGATAAGCTGTGTTAAAGCCTCCTGTTAGAATTTGGTAGTGGATATTATATTTTTTTTATGTTCATTAAGATTTGTCTTATATTGTTGGGTTTTACTGTGTTTGGTGCATACTTATTTATTAGTATTACCTATTCCTGTTGAATTTTTCCCCTAACCATTATGTAGTGTCCTTCTTTATTTTGTTTGATCATTCTCGGCTTGAAGTTGAGACTATCTGAGAGCAGGATTGCAACTCCTGTTTTTATCTGAGGTCTGGGGCATGTAGTACTGTTTTCTATCCTTTGACTTTCAGCTTATGAATTTCTTTATGAGGTAAGTGTTTTTCTGGTACACAGCATATTTTTGGGTTTGTTTCCTAATTCACTCTACCTGTCTACTTCTCTTAATTTGTGACTTGAGTCCATTTACATATGTGGTTGTAACTGAGATGTATTGATTTGTAATTGACATGTTCTTTCTCGCTGTTTTGTATTTCTTTTTGTCCTGTGTTTAATTGCTTGCTGTAGTTAGTGAGTTTCTTCTCTTGTCATTCGTGGGGTTCTGAACATTTGCATCCCTCTCTGGAACATCTCAGTAGTCCGTGTAAGGTTGGCTTTGTCATGATGATATTCTTTAGCTGTTCTTTGTCATGCAGTATTTCACTTCTCCATCAAACTTGAAAGAGTGTTTTGCAGGGTATATTTGTCTGGACTAGAATTTGTTTTCATAGAGAATTTGAAGTACTCTGCTCCATGCTCTTCTTGACTTAATGGTTTGTAAAGAGAAGTATGCCATTATTATGATGCGTTTTCCTTTAAATGTGAGCTGTTTCTTTTCTCCAGAAGCTTTCAGTATATTGTTCTTGTGCTGGGTTTCTGGGATCTTGACTGTTATATGCCTTGGTTTTTAATTGGGTTGGTTTTCTTTGGTTTTGTGTATGCCTCAGTTATCTGCATGTCAGATTATTTCCCCATATTTGGGAAGTTTTCTGCTATTGTGCCAATATTCTTTTTATAACATTTTTATTGTCTCTTTTCTCATTAATGCCCATTATTCTCACACTCTTCATCTTTGCATGATCTTTCAGGCAACTAATTATTTTTTCCTGCCTTCTAGTTGTTTTTAAGAGATCTTTTCTTACCTTGTCACTGGCTGTGATGGCGTCTTCAAAATCTGAAACTCTATCTTCACTTTCACACGGTTTTTCAAGCTTGTGACTGAGATTTTAATTTCCTCTATATTTCCTTGATTCTCCTTCTTGCAATCTATTTCTTTCCTATATTGCTCATTCAAGGATTCCATTGTTTTTCTAATCTCCTCTATTTTTCAATGAGTATCTTCTTGAGAAGGATTTATTAATTCTTTTACCTCAGAGATTATTTCTGGTCTTATTTTCTCTATATGTTTCTGCAATTGATTATTTACTTCAGACCCTATTGATTCAGAAATTTCTGTTTTTATTTCAGAGGTTCTTTCTGCTCTGAGTTCCTCTATACCTTTCTGCTGTTGTTTCCTTACTTCAAACACCATTAATTCAGGCATTTCAGCTGTGTGATTCACAATTTTTTCTGTTCTAGGGTTTTCTGCATTTGTTCTAAGTGGGCTTGGGGTTTGAGATTGCATTTTGCTCTTTCTCTTTGTCATTTTGTATAGCACTGCCTTCTGACCTTTGGTGTACAGCTTTGGTGCAGTTATAATCTTAGCACCTACTAAAATTTGGGTGCAGATCTATGAAGTTTGAATTCATCCCATTATGCCTGTGTTTGGTCTGGCTGCTATGCTCACTTTTCTGATGCAGCCCTTGGAAGTGAACCTGTTGTGCCCCTCTGGCAAGATGTTCTGCTCCTGGATTTGCTGACCCATCATCTCTGCAGGAGCTTCATGTGCAGTTTCACCCCAGGCCTGTATGCCAGGCCTGGACTAGGTCTTGAGGGGTCAGGAGAGCATGGTGGAAGTTCTCACTCACAAGACAGGCTTGGCCTGGGTCCAGCTGGTCCAGCAGGTGCAGGGGAGCGTGGAAGCTCTCCTATACACTTGCTAATCCTGGAATTGCCCTGGGTTTAGAAGTTCTCCCTCACAAGCAGTGCCTGGTTTGGGTCCAGAGGGGAGAAGGGGTCCTGAGAGTACAGTGGAAGTTGTCACTCATTCTGGGCCTGGGCTGGGTCTGGAGGGCTGGAGCGTTCCTGAGAGCATGAGGTAAGTTCTCAAGTGCAGATCCTGTGCTGTGTCCAGAGCAGTCCATCAGGAGAATGCAGAATCCCTCCCACACACTTGCTAGACCTAGGCTTGGGCTGTATCTGGAGATTTCCCAAGAGTGAGGTGGAATTTTTCACTCATAAGCCAGGCCTGGGCTGGGTCTGGAGGGGTCAATTTTATTTGCAACTTTTCCCTGTTTCTAAATATTTGCTGGTTTTCTTGATATTAATTATATCATTGATTTATAATTAAGTTCTAGTATGGTAAGAAATCATCCTTTGTATGATTGCAGTCATTTCTAACTCTTTCTGTCTTGGTGGATGCCATTTTTTTCTTTGTATATAGCAATAAATGTTTGCCTTCTATTTTCAAAATTTTGTCCACTCCAGATCTGCTTCTAGTAGAGAATTTTTTTGCTTAATTCTTGGTAACATTTTTTTTCATATCTCATATTGATTGATTAATCAATACCATAGGTAATACCTTTAGAGATCTATGGTTTTATTCCATCTCTCTGTGAGTAGTATTGCATTTTTTTTCCATATACAATTAACTTTCTCTAAGAGAGGTTTGCTGTGGGGCTTTGCTGGAGGGAGCTATTTGATTTTTTATCTCAGTACTAGGACACATCTCCTTAGTCCTAGGGCTTTATCTTCATATTAACTGATGGTCTTCATCAGATTTCCATGTGCACCTCAAATCTTGATCAAGCCTTCTTGATTCTGAATCCCTGCTTTTGCATCCACAGGGGCAATCAGCTTCTGGAAGTCCTTTAAGCTTCTTCACTTTTCAGGCACTGTTTTCTGTGTACTTCAGCATTTGTTCCTGAGCCTGTGTAACTGAAATGTCAGCCAAGTATTTTAATAGAATTAGTCCCTCAATTTTCAATCATCTTTCTTGATGAAGGGTAAGCTCTTCTTACCCTACTATTGCCAGAGGACTTTAACTTAAATTTCTGGCTACTTAAGCCCAAGAAAACCGCAGTGTGCAGATGAAGAAGACCTGGGAACTTGCATGGTGGGTGGTGGGGAGGAATAGATAAATACTGGTCTTATTATATGTATTTCTTTTTCTGCAAGTGTACTTACCCTTAGTTAATTCTCCAAAATTAACTAAATTAGTTAGTCTGCAAAACTTTCTAACAGCACTATAAATTGTGCATTTTTTAGTTCAGGGAGATAGTTCAATGGCATAAGCACCTGCTGGCAAGCAGAAGGTCCTGAATTTCATCCCTGCTAAATAAATAAATGGTGCATTATATTTTATAGAGCAATATAAATTGCTTTATGGTATTTTTTTGGAATTATAAATTGTTATTGATAGAAGGCTTTTCTTATAGAATTCTGGCATTACAGCTGAAAGAATTAATCTTTTTGTTATGACTCTTTGCATGGAATTTTACTATTGTTTTAGAATTGTGGTTAAAGTCCCCAGAATAGGGTGCAGTATATGTTAAATCATCTTTGTATGTGGCCTAATGTGGGTGGAAAAGCTGCTACTGAAGAAGAAGAAAATTTGAAGACAAATTTTAATGTGTCATATGTCAGACTAAAAGTGAGTACCTGCAGGTTGTCACCGTGGTTGGATATATCCTTAGGAAATACAACTGCTGAGATATATTTCTGAACTGAACATGAAAAGAAATAGAACTGAGAAAGTACTGTTTAAAAAAATTGTAACAGGTCAAATTTGAGTCCTGCTGATTTTGATTTAATATTTTGGTTCCATCATGCATACTGAATCCAAGATCCTAAGGTAAAACTATACAGGAGAAAATGAAATACTCAATAGTTTTGGACAAGAAGAGGCTTGGGTAAAACATCTATAATGTGTGCTACAATATAGATGTTCTAATTATGAGCCCATTCAGTGGAACTGTAAGTGCATATATTACATATTTGTTTATAATATAGTCAAAGTCCTTACTTTTTAACAATTGAATTTTATAGATAGCATTGCTTCTTTTCCATGTGCCATCAAACTGCTAACAGCTTTCTCTAAGTGAAATGGTATTATTACCAGATTCTTTACTCCACTCTGCTCTCTCCTATGTCACCCCTTACAAAGATGAAATTCTTAAATTTAATCACACATTGAAGTTAGAAACATGGACTGATATCAACGGAAGAGCAGTCCTTCACTGTAAAAAAATGTAAAATCATTGATAATTTTTAAAAATCACTCAAAGAGGTTCATGGAAATATTTCATCCTTAAGCAATGCAAGATAACAGATTGGAACTAAAGCCATGACAGGCTAGGCTAATAGCATCAGAAGGGCAAACTTAAAGCACTTTGGGAACACGGTCTTTGGTAACACCAGTAAACACTGAAGAGTGAACACACAGAGTGATAAAAAAGAATCTAACACAATCAACCAAATTCAAGCAAATTGCTGGATGATGTGGAATACTCCACTGGAACCACCTGAACATCTTAGATGTAAGAGTTACCAGGGTGAATATTAAAACAATAATAAAGACTTCTAAAAAGGACAACAGATATTTAATATTTGTATATTCTTTTTATTTTAAAAATATCTTAAACTCATATTTAAATGTCCATTTTTTTACCTGTGGCTTTTAAGCTTTTAAATAATTTCCTCTATAAAGTGATTTGCAATTTATTATTATTTCCAAATACCATAATAAATGTATATTGAGAAACAGAATTGTTAAATTCTTTTCTTATAAGTGCTAATATAGAAAGGACACGATATACAACAAAGAATAATGTACCTCAGGTAAAATTAATTCTCAAGTATGCATATTGAGCATCAAAGCTTTTTTCTGTGTTCTCTAATTCTCAAAGTTGAACACAGTGTAAGAAGTGAATTGGAAGTAAATTATGTTTTCAAAAATTATTCCCTTTCTTTTCATTGCTTTTAAAATATAAAGGAGAATTGTATTTTCTGTATTGGTTATCCCTGATATTTTAACTTCACTGAATTACAAAACACATACCAGATTGGTAAAGCGCTTTCTGAGTATGTCTGTATGAGCCATAGAAGTATCTGTCTATGCTACTTTCTTCTGTTGTTGAGACAACGTACCTGGCACCCAGCGTTAAAAGAGCGTACCTCTATTTTGTTTCACAGTTTATAATCTTTCAATGCATAAAGTCCTGGTGCTAAGGCAGAGTAGCATGGCAGAAGAGCATCTCAGAGGAGAAACAGTTTGTGGCAGGCAGAAGAAAGTAAAAAAGCAGGTGAAAGGCCAGTGAATAGCAGTGAACCTGTTACATTTCTTGCATTGTACCCAGGCTATCCACGCTTAGGCAGATAGCACTCACAAGTTCAGTCCTGGCATTGCTCCATGAATCAATCCCAGCCTCACACACTAGATTGAGTCACCTCTGAAAAAACCTACTGATGACCACAGGAGGCTGTGGGGACATCTAAGCTCATGCTATAACAGTTTCAGAACTGTTTGTGGTCCCTGCCTACTTCTTTCTGATACTCTTTCCCCCATTTGATTCACTGTAACCTGAGCTAAGCAACTTTGCTCCATTATACCCTTTATGTTTCTGCCTTGGAACAATCAACAATAGAGAGAATTACTGCAAAAGGTGAGCTGAACTTAATCCCTTTTAATATAGGTTATGGGTGGTGGGTATTTTGTCTTAGACACAAGACAGCTGACTTATGCACTTGGCACATACATTTCCTTAAGAATATTTATTAAGTCTTATAAAATTTAATTGTGACCTTCAATTCACAATTTGTAGAAACCAGGGAGCTTGTTATACCCATATAGGAAAAACTTAAAATAATGACATAATGGTGATATACCAATAATGATATGATACATGGTAAGTTACAATATTTACAAAGTATACTCTGACAAGGGAATAATGACAAATACATACAAAGAACTCAAGAAACTCAATAGAAGAACAATAAATTAACTCAATGAAATCTGAATACTGGCCCTAAGGAAACATTTGTTAAAAGAAGATGTATAAGTGTCCAACATGACAAATTTCTGCACATTCCCAGTTATCAAGGAAACACAAATCAAGACCACAATGAGGTATCACCTCCAGTAAAAATTAAAGATAGCAGCTGCTAACAGTGTAGAGAAAAGGGAATACTTCCAAGAAATGCTATAATGTAAATTGATAAAGCCATTGTAAAAAAACAACTGTATGTGTGCCTGTAATCTTAGCAAAACATGGGATAAAATTGAGAGGATTCCAATTCAAAACCAGCCGGAGAACCTTAAGAGTTTAGTAAGACTATCACAAAGTAGAATATAAAGGTTCGGGATTTAGCTTATTGCAGATTCTGGAGTTATTTTCTTTCTTTTTTTTTAATTTTTGTTTTATTGAAGTACAAATATCAATGACATAGTTTTAAGATACCTTGACAAGATAGATTTGATAAAGTAATACATTAAAAATTGTTTTCATAATGTTTTGGTATCATAGAAGGTGCATACATGATATTATACTTACAGACATTATTACACCATATGTCTCTTATTAGTAAATAGAGTGTAGCTGTTTGTGCATCTCATTTTTTATACCTGAATTACATCAAAGATTCAATAATTAATACTTTCTAACTTGGTATGTTCCTAATGGTTGTCCATAGTACTAGAAGCTGACATAATATCCTGTCCAACCACCATTGGTGCAAATCTTGCCTCTCATATAATGATGTAGAAGCATGGCGTTATCTATCCCAACTGTACAGTCCATACACACACATCATGATTCTTCCTTTCTATACCCCTTCCTTTGTCTACACTTGTCAAAGATGGGCACTCCATTGTCATTCAACTAACTTAGGTGCTTGAACTCAACAAAACAGTCCCACACAGTCCAGCATTCCACAACAATAGTGAGTTATCCGAAGAAGTGGTCTACCATAGGCATTTACAGCTCAATTTAATATTATGGCCAAGTGATGTATACTTCATTTTTATACTTTTCTGCTGGATGATTAAGACCTAGATAGAGCAAGACCTATATACTAACACACACTATGTTTCTTATGAAGTCAGTGAAGTCCCCTCAGGGTTTATCTTGTAATCCTGTACCATATTCTGTAGATCATTTGTCTGTGTCATCCATGTGGATGAGTCATGGCCAATGCTTGACCAGTTTGCTCTCTGTGAGATTTTGAGAGAAAGCTTTCTCTCTATGTGACTCTCCCCAGGCACACTACAGAACTTGGATCTCTTTTCTCTGTGGCTCCATAATCTCCTTCTTCAGAAAATTTGGAGGTCAACTGAGTTTCATGATGTTGCAGTACAGGTTCTCCTATGTCCTGAGTCTTCGCTGAACTTGAAAGGCTAGAGCCAAAATGTTGGCTGGCCTTGTGGCTCTTCTATTTCTCCAACTTTGATCTGTGAACTTAGGTTGTTAACCATCCAAAAGAAAAGCTGATTAGTATCCTGCTGCATAGGCCATTCACTTTGGCTTATCGGACTCAATTGATTTTAGTTGTTGTTGTACATTTCCTTTTGTATTTGTGCTTTTTGCTTCTCATACTAGGGAGACTATATGATATTTACACATGTGTGTCTCCTTTATTTCACTTCTGAGTATATGTTCAAGTGTCATCCACTTCAGTATAAATGCTTCAAACTTATGATTCTTAACGGCTGAGTAATACTCCATTATATAGAAATACCACTTCTTTTTCAACCATTCCTCATGTGATGGACATCTTGGTTGTTTCCAAGATTTTGCTATCACACATTGCACTGCTATAAATATAGGTACACATATGTCACTATGATACAATGTTTTCAGTTCCTTTTGGAAAATTCCCAGAAGGGGGATAGCAGGTTTGAATTGGATTTCTAGTCCTACTCTTTTGAGGAGTCTCTACACTGATCTCCACAATGGTTGTACCAGTCTACATTCCCACCAGGGGTGAAGCAGTGTTCCCTTTACCCCACAAACTCTCCAACATTCGTTGTTGGTTGATTTCCTTATGATAACCATTCTTTCTGGAGTGAGATGGTATCTAAGTGTTGTTTTTATTTGCATTTCACAGTTGGCTAGCGATGTGGAGCATTTTTTCATATATTTATTCGCTTCTTTAATTTCGTCCTCTGAGAAGGGTGTCTTCATCTCAGATGTCCATTTCTGAATTGGGTCTTTAAATTTGAGGGTCCTGTTATATCTTAGTTCTTTATATATTCTAGACTGTAGACCTCTGTCTAATTGCTTATTAGTGAGGATTTTTTCAAAGTTTGTGGGTTGTCTTTTCACTCTGTTGACAATTTCTTTTGACATGCAGAAGCTCCTTAAGAAGAGTTGATCCCATTTGTTGATTCTTTCAAGTGCTTCCCGTGCGAATATATGTTTGTTCATGAACTCTTTACCTACCCCTATGTCTTCAAGAGTTCCTCTTACTTTCTCTTCCAGGAGATTGAGTGTTTCTGTTTTAATGTTTAGATCTTTAATCCATTTTGACTTTAACTTAGTGCATGGTGATAGAGCTGGGTCAAAAAGTTTAGTTTTTGGTATGTAGAAAGCCATGTTTTCCAGCACCATTCGTTAAAGAGGCTATCTTTCTTCCAGTAAGTTTGTTTGGCCCCTTTGTTGAAGATCAGATGGCTGAGTGTGATTGTAGATCCCTTTGCATCTTCTAATGGATTCCACTGATCCTCAGGTCTATTTTGTTTTCAATACCATGTTGATTTTATCACAGTGGCTTTGTAGTATAATTTCAAGTCAGGAATTGTGATGCTTCCTGCCATGTCTTGATTGGCAGAGATTGCCTTTGATATTCAAGGTCATTTGTGGTTCCAAATTAATTTTAGGAATGATTTCTCTAGGTCTGGGAGGTATGTTGGTGGCAGTTTGATAGGGATTGCATTAAATCTGTACAGCAATTTTGGGAGTATGGCTATCTTCACGATGTTGGTTCTTCCAATCCAGAAGCATGGAATATCTTTCCATTTTCTGAAATCCTCTATAATCTCTTTTCTAAGGTGTTGTAATTTTCCATGAAAAGATCTTTGACTTCCTTGGTTAAGTGAATCCCAAGGTATTTCATTTTCTGCTGTGCTATTGTAAAAGGTATTGTTTCTATTGTTTCCCTTTCAGTGTGCTTGTTATCTGTGTAGAGGAATGCTATTAACTTTATTGATTTTGTATCCTGCTATGCTACTGAATTTCCCTATCAGTTCTAGTAGCTTCTTGGTGAAATTTTTTGGGTCTTCCAAGTAAAGTATCATGTCATCTGCAAATAGTGATAATTTAACTTCTTCTTTACCTATTCTTATTCCCTTTATTTCTCCCTCTTTTCTAATGGCTATTGCTAAGGATTCCAAGACTATATTGAATAGGAGGGGTAATAGAGGACATCTTTGGCTTGTACCTGATTTAAGAGTAAAAGTATTCAGTTTTTCCCCATTTAGGATTATCAAGTTAAGATAGAGTCCATCTATTCTAATTTTCTGTAGGACCTTGAACATGAATAAGTGTTCGACTTTGTCAAAGGCTTTCTCTGCATCAACTGAGATGATCATATGGGTTTTGGATTTCAGTCTATTAATATATTGTATTACATTTTTAGATTTTGCAATATTGAACCATCCTTGCATACCTGGGATGAATCTTACCTGGTCATGTTGTATGATATTTTTGATGATTTTCTGTATTCTGTTTGACAGGATTTTGTTGAGTGTTATTGCATCTATGTTCATGAGGGAGATTGCCCTGTAGATCTCCTTTTTTGGTTGTGTCTTTCCCTGGTTTTGTAATCAGTATTATACTTGCCTCCAGAAATGATTTTGGGAGGACTGTTTCCTTTTCAATTTCACTGAAGAGTTTGTGGAGTGTAGGTATTATATCTTCTATAAATTTCTTGTGGGATTCTGCAATGAATCCATGAGGACGTGGACTTTTCTTTTCGGTAGGCTTTTTTTTACATTTCATATTTCATTGGCTGTTATCGGCTTACTGAGAGTTGTTAAATCTTCTTGATTCAGTTTTGGTAATTTGTACCTTTCGAGAAATCTGTCCATTTCTTCTGTGTCTTCTATTCTGTGAGCGTAAAGATTCTCGAAGTAACTATTGATAATCCTCTGAATTTCCCCTAGGTCTGTGGTGATTTCACCCTTTTTATTCCTTATCGCTTGTACTTGAATTTTCTTTTGCCTCTTTCTGATGAGGTTGGCAAGAGGATTAGAAACTTTATTTAGTTTTTCAAAGAACCAACTTTTTGATTTGTGGATTCTTTGAACTGTTTTCTTCATCTCAATTGAATTGACTTCTGTTCTAATCTTTATGATTTCTTCCCGTCTGTGCACTCTGGGTTTTGTTCACTCTTTTTCTTCTTGTCAGAGGTGCAACATTAGGGTGCTAATTTTTTCCTGTTCTGTTTTTCTAATGTGTGAGTTTATACCTATGATTTTCCCTCTAAGAACTGCTTTCATCGCATCTCATAAATTCCAGTAAGTTGTGCTTGAATTTCCATTGAATTGTGGATATTGTTGAATTTCTTGTTTAATTTCTTCTGTGACCTATTGATTGCTGAGTAGGGTGTTGTTTAGTTTCCATGAATTTAGTGAGTTTTTCTGGTTTCTTTTGTCATTTATTTCCAGTTTCATTGCATTGTGGTCAGATAGCATGCACGGGATAATTTCTATTTTCTTTCATATACTTACACATGACCCCTGGAGTAGTATGTAGTCTATTTTGGAAAATGACCCATGTGCAGCTGAATAAAATGTATATTTAACTTTGGTTGGGTGGAACACTCTGTATATGCCCACCAGGTCCATTTGTTCCAAGTCTTTGTTCAATTCTGCTACTTCCTTGCTAATCTTTTGTCTGGTTGATCTATACTTTTGAGATAAGGGGGTGTTAAGGTCTCCTGTTAAGATTGTGTTCTTAGACATTAAGTTTTTCATGCCCCTTAAGATTTGTCTTACATAGTGGGGTGCTCCTGTGTTTGGTGCATAAATATTTATGAGTGTTACTTCTTGCTCTTGAATTTTTCCCTTGACCAACATATAGTGGCCTTCTTTGTGTCATTTGATCATTATTGGTTTGAAGTTGAGACTGTCTGAGAATAGAATTGCTACTCCTGCTTTTTTCTGAGGTGCTGGGGCATGCAGTATTGTTTTCCATCCTTTGACTTTGAGCCTATGATTGCCCTTTTGAGTGAAGTGTGTTTCTTGTATACAGCATATTGTTGGATTTTGTTTCCTAATTCATTGTGCCAGTCTATTTCCCTTCATTGGAGGTTTGAGTCCGTTTACATTGATGGCTATAACTGAAATATGCTGATTTATGTTTGTCATGATATTTACCTGCTGTTGTTTACTCCTTTGTAACCTGTGTTTAATTGACTGTCCAGTTTATTGGGTTCCTTCCATTCTCATTCATGGAGTTGTGGTCAATGTGGTCCCTCTCTAGAACATCTTTCAGCAACCTGTGAAGGGATGGCTTTGTCATCATGAAATTCTTTAGCTGTTCTTTGTCATGGAAGTATTTCACTTCTCCATCAAACTTGAAAGAGAGTTTTGCAGGGTATCATAGTCTGGGCTGGAATTAGTTTTAGTGTAGGACTTGAAGAACTCTGCTCCATGCTCTCCTTGCCTTCATTGGTTGTGTAGAGAAGTCGGCTGTAATTCTGATGGGTTTTCCTCTGAATGTGATCTTCTTCTCTCTAGCAGCTTTCAGTATATTATTTTTGTGTTGAATTTCTGGGTTCTTAACTATTATATGTCTCGGTGTGTTTCTATCTGGGTTGAAGTTGTTTGGTGTTCTATATACTTTGGTGACCTGAATGTTGGATTGTTTCCTCATATTTGGAAAGTTTTCTGTGATTACTGCTCCACAAATTCTATGTCATTTGTATTGACTCCTTCATTCTCGTTGATACCAATTATTCTCACATTGTTCATCTTGGCATCATCTTGCATGTGATGGATTATTTTTTCCTGCATTCTCATTGTTTTTAAGAGATCCTTTCTCAACTTTTCACTAGCTGCTCCGGCATCTTCAAGATCTGGAACTCTGTGTTTGCTTTCACTGAAATAGTTTTGGAGACTTGTGATTGATATTTTTAGTTTTTCTATATCTCTTTGACTGTATTTCATGTGTTCTATATCTTTTCTGTATTGCTCATTCAAGGAATCCATCATATTTCTGATCTCCTCAATTTTTTTATCCATGTCTTTTTTAGAGGTAATTATTAATCCTTTTTTGCAGTGTTTCTTCCAAGTTGGGTTTCTTCTGAATATTTCTGGACTTGTTTCTGTATTTCAGATGCTATGATTTCAAAGAATTCTTTTTTTTTATCAAAGAATTCTTTTTTGATTTCAGAATTTATTTCTGCTTTGAGTTCCTCATGATCTTTCTGCAGTCGTGCCATTGTTTCAGATGCTGTTAATTCTCATATTTCAGCTGGAATAGTACTCTCTGCACTTGTTCTGGGTGAGCATATATTTTCCACCCAGTGTTTTTGGAATTCATTCTTTATTTGAGATACTATGTATTCAGATATTTTTTTTTTAATTTGTGGTATTACTTCTTGTTTTATTTCCTCTATAGCTTTCTACTGTTGTTCCTTTGCTGCTGTACCTGTTAATTCATTCATTGCAGCTGAGCTAGTGTCCTCTGCCCTTACTGGTGTACTCGAGGTCTGGGATTGCATTTTTTCCCTTCTCTTTGTCATTTTGTATAGCACTGATCTTTGACCTTTGGTGTGGAGCTTTGGTGCAGCTGTAACCTTAGCTTGTTATGGTATTCTGGTGCCAGTCTATTAAGTTTGAGATTATCTAGGTATGCCTATCGTGGATCTAGCTATTGTGTTCAGTTCCTTTTTTGCTGCAGCTCCTTTGGTTCCCCTCCGTTGGTTCCCTGTTTAGGCAAGCAGGAACCGAGCTGGGATGAAGAAATGAAAATTCCCCGTCTTAGCTGGATTTGGGGCGAGGATCCAGAAAATTGCCAGGGTCAGCCCTCCTGTGTCAGGCAGGTCACTCCCCAGCTGGGTGGGCCTGGGCTTTGGTGGGTCTTCTGGGCTCACAAAAGGATAGTGGATGATCTTATTCACCAAGTAGGCTGTACTGGGTCAGCCAGCCTGTGCTGGGTCTGGGTCTACAGTCCAGAACCCGAGAATGCTGGGAAATGTCCTTCTGGTGCAGTAGGCCTGGAGCTCTGACTTACATGCCAGAATGCGTTGAGTTTCGGGCCGTGGGCTGAGATCCGAGATCACTGAGAAATGTCCCTCCGGCATGGCAGGCTTGGAGTTCTCACTCCAGGCCGACCTCCACTGGGTCTGGGGCTGTGGGGCGGGACCGGCCATCACCTGAAAATGTTTCTCTGGCACAGTGGAGCTCTCAGCTGGCCACAGGGGTTGGGCTGGCAGGGAATCCCTGGGAAATGTCTCTCAGGCACGTCAGGCCTGGAGTTCTGCATTCACTGTACTTTGATGCCCAGGGAATCAGGGAAGTTCCCACTTGCTCAGCGGGCTTTAGGGCAGGGGATCTGGGGAGGTGCTGGTGAGTGGGTCCTGAGGTTTCAGGCGGGTCACTGGTTTGGATGATTTGGGGGCAGGGATCCGGGTAGCGCGCGTGGCAAGAAGCCAAAGGCTCTCCCTCAGACTCACCACACACTCACTGATCTGGGAAGCCTGGTGAGTCGTGCAAATTCCCACTCACTGGGAGAGCTTGGGGCAGGATCCATGAGGCCGCTGGAGTCAGCCGCTGTCTCAGGTGGTCTCTGGCTGGGTGGCGGGGCAAGATCAAATAGGCTGCTGGAATAGGCGGTGCTGTCTCAGGAGGTCTCTGGGGCTGGGCAGGCGTGGGCAGGATGGAGAAGGATTGCAGAGTTGGCCACGCTGTCTCTGGTCGGTCTCTCTGGAGTTATTTTCTAGTAAGATAACAAACAAAAATGAAATAAAAAACTACTCAAATCAAATCATAGAGGTTCCTCAAAAATTAAAAATAGAACTACTATGTACACCATCAACCACATACTAAGTGTATATTAAAAAGCAAGAAAATTAGTACATCAAAGACACATATATACTTCTGTCTAGAGCATATAAAAACTTTAAAAGTCAGCCCTCCAAAATCCAAAGATCTAGTCTAACAATTTGCATCTCAAATGGACATATATTTCATAAATGAGTAGATACAAAACACAAATAAATATGTGAAAAAATGTTCATCATTGGTCATTCAGGAGATGTAATTTAAAACAATGCTGAGATACCATTGTACATCAGAAAGTATGTCTGATATCAACAGGTCAACCAATAACAAATGCTGGAGAGGCTGTGGGAAAAATTAAGCCTTTTCCACCATTAGCAGAAGAGAAGACTGGTACAACCTTTACAGAAATCTGTATGGAGATTCCCCAAAGAGCTAGAATTGGAGGGCTCATTCAAGCCAGCTGTTTCCTTTCTAGCTATTTTCCCAAAATAACATAAATCATCAACCCATAGTGATGTATGTACAACCACGTTTATTGTAGCACAGTGTGTAATAGCTAAATCTTGGAAACAAGTTTTTTTTTTTTTTTTTATATTGGGATGTGCAGCCCAAGGAGGAGCTCTTTAATAGGAAATAAGTGAAAGCATAAGAAGGCATTGGGTCCAGGCAGGTGTACAAGACTAAGGCAATGTTTACAGAGAGAAATTGCAATAGCATTGGCCTCCTGGGGATCTTGAACTGGATTTACAGGTGGGTGAGGTGTATTTTAACAGTTTGACAGTCTATAGACATTTTGAAGTTTTGAAGCCATATTTTTTTTCTTTCTTGAAGGACCCCGAGACAACTGGAAAGGACAGAGAAACAAGTTGTCCCAGAGCTGAATCTGTTGCTAAGACCTCCCCTCAAAATGGTGTGAGAGTTTCCAAACCCTTGTGGCAATTAACAATCCAAAAACGGTATGTGGCTTTGAATGACAGAATGCAAGGTGATGTCTGCATTGTTGATGACCTGGATATCTTGCCCAAGGTCATTAACAGTCTATCAGAAAGGCCGGGAAGATAACTCAGGAGACGAATTGTTTGCCTGGAAAGCACAAGGTCCTGAGTTCAATCCCTGGTAGCAGAAAAACAAATAAACAAACATTTTCATGGAGTATGTATCTTTGGTACATTTCATTTAACCTTTATGGTAAGCTCTTCCAACTTTTTGTTTCTCCCATATTCACATGGATACATTTGCATATTAGCTCCATCTTCTTTTGGGTCATGTCCTTTTGGAAGTTGTGGAGTCCCTTGACCTCTTCTTTCATCATCTTATGCATGCTGCCTTTGGTGTTGGCTTTTTTCTACTTGTTGCTCCTTGAATCTGCTATGAGAGAGTTGGGAATGTTTTGAGACATATTTGGTGCCTTGTTTGTTCATAGGATTTAAATTCAAATAGTGTGAGGATGATTTTTCTATTCTCTTTGAAGGAAACAAAAAAAAAAAATAATGTGAGGAGAGTCTTATTGACCTGAAAATCTTTATAGTTGGATTGTGTTTTCCAGGGCTGGGGAGATAGATCAGTAGTCTAAACTCCTGCTTGGGCAGTGCAAGGACCTGAGCTCAATCCCTGGTACTGCCTGCTGTGTCAGTCATGGAAGCCCATGTGTTCTGTGGCAGTGCACGCCGATGATCGAAGTGCTGGCTAGGGAGGCAGAAACAGGAGGATTGCTATGAGTTTGAATTATGTAGCAAGACACTGTATCAAAAAAATTCTGTCTTCCAGTGTTGTATTTCTGGCTTTATTTGTAAAGAATATTGTTCACCTCTTCAGTCATTCATATTAATTGGGTTGGGCCCTGCCACTGTTTTGTAAGGGGAGAACCTTTACTAGTTGTAACAACATCAACACATCTGGTTCTACATCACTCACATGTATTTATTTTGTTTTCAAAATTCAGAGTCTACACTATATTGCTACTAGCTGTTACTCTATAGTGTGGTGGGAGAAGTAAAGAGCAGGACATTAGTAAAGGAAGAAAGGGGAGGAGTCAGTAGAAGAAGAGGCAGCTCGGAGAACCAGTAACACATAAAGCATTGGATGGAAGTCAGATTCTATTGCAGATATTTTAGGGTTGGAGTAAAGGAAGGGTTTCAGAAGGTATTTAAGGGATAGAGGGTGGGTGGTAGGAGAAAGGTGTAATTTGATGCAATTTGATGTAAATTTGATGCTGGGGAAATCTGGAAGTTTTTGGCAACTGTTAATAGATTTGGGACAAATTTTATTCAAATTTTCTAAACACAATTGTGTTTAGGGTTACCCTAAGAAGAAAATGAATGATACCATTCTGTTCAAGTTTTCCTCTTGTTTTTCTTTTTTTTAATACAGGCACTTAATATAGGACATAAAAGATGGAGAAAGGACAAAAGAATACAGAAGGACAGATAATTTAGTAGAATAAAACAGGAAATCAAATAGGAAGGACAAAAGATTAATAAAAGACTCATGGTCTGCCCTGCTGACCTTGCCCCTGGGGTATGCATAGATGGCAACGTAGACTGGGTGTGGTGGCTCACACCTGTAATCCCAGCTCTTGGGAGGGTGCAAACAGGATAAACACTATGAGTCCAATCCCATAGTGAGACTGTGAACACCCTGTAGACCCTTCCCTAAAATACAGAAAGAAAGAAAGAAAGAAAAAAGAAAGAAAGAAAGAAAGAAAGGAAGGAAGGAAGGAAGGAAGGAAGGAAGGAAGGAAGGAAGGAAGGAAGGAAGGAAGGAAGAAAGAAAGGAAGAAAGAAAGAAAA